>DWJK01003640.1:0-12886 GCA_018248815.1 Croniades pieria auraria
GGTGCGCGCCATGGATTTGAACCCAGCACCCCCGGAGTGAGAGGCTGAATTCTTAACCACTAGGCTATCACTGCATAACTATCTTAGAATATTGTGCCTTTTATTGTCAGATCACATCTGAAACATAACCCGTTTATTTTCTGCTGTATTCCAATAATGAACACTAAACTCAAATATAGCCACTACATGCGTGTGAATTAAAATGTAACTCGTGTATGCCTTGCTGACGTCGCAGAGAAAGATTGTTCCATAAATGGTTAAGGTAGATTGTAAATGTCGGTAAATTTTGTGATATTGTAACATCATTCCTGTAATCCCCGAAGGGGTAGGCAGAGGAATGTAGAACACCCCCACGTTTCACCAGTTACGTTTAATTCCCGTGGAATAGGTGGTGAGCCTATTGCCATACACCGAGCACAGATCCGGACTTCAAGTCACTACTAGATATTCTAAATTAGAAAAATCCAATAGTACCCGACCCAGGATTTGAACCCAGGACCTCCCGATCGGCAGCCACGCTTTCGACCATTCGACGAACGAGGCAGTCGACGAACGAGGCAGTCTTAATTATGTAATTAATTTTGACAGTGATAATAATAATAATAATATCCTTTATTGTACACCATTAAAAATATAAAAAAAAGAAAACTTAAAATTAAATATGTACAAAAGGCGGTCTTATCGCTAACTGGCGATCTCTTCCAGACAACCTTTGCGATCTCTTCCAGATAACATTTGTACAAAGAATTTTTATTTTCATGTCGACAGGCTCGTCGTGCGCTGGGTGATTTTGGTGTTCCAATTGCGATTGTGCTGATGGTGGGGATATCTTGCTTGGTGCCCGTTTGGACTGAAAAGCTGCAAGTGCCCGATGGTCTCAGCCCGACTGCGGTCCGCTCCTGGCTCGTCCCCCTCAACCCTGGACTTGAAACGATCCCCGCGTGGGCGGCTTTTGCTATGGCCCTTCCTGCTCTTATGGTCTATATCATAGTCTTCATGGAAACCCACATCGCTGAGTAAGATATTTTACCGCCTTGCGATATATTTAAAAAGATGAAAGAAATAATTTCGAATTAAAATACTTCTAACGTATTATGTCTAACAACTATTTAAATTAACATTGTTATTTATGATTTAATATTAACATGTGTTAATTAACATAATCTATATTTAACACTTTATTGTTTCTTCCTTCTTTTTTCTCTTAGCTGCTCGCGTTCATTTTGTCTGCTATGAGTACTCATGAATACTAGCAAGTGTTTAATAACGTTATCTGAAAATAAATCTTAAAACTGTTCTGTGTAATAATTTTGTCTATGCAATATAGCTTGTCAATGGAAATAATTTCCTGCGTACCATAAATATCACGCGAGCGATGCGAGCTTTGCGTTGATTGGCGAATTATATTTAACGATTACTTGAAAATGAAACATTCTCTCCTGTAGGTTGATCATCGACAAACCTGAGCGTAAGCTGAAGAAAGGGAGCGGGTTCCACATGGATATCGTGATCATGTCAATGATCAACGGTCTGTGCGGCATGTTCGGTGCCCCGTGGCAGTGCGTGGCCACGGTGCGCTCCGTCAGTCACGTTTCGGCCCTGACCGTCATGTCGACCACACACGCCCCCGGAGACAAGCCCTACATTGTGGAGGTTAAAGGTACGTATTTCTTTGTACACTGTGCATTATTCCTATAACCTTGTACATTCCAAGCTGTTTTAACGCACCTGCAAGAAATTACTCGCGCAAATTTATTTACGCCGTAAGGGATAAACCTTTTATGTCATTATCTGTTAGCAAATCTCATTATGTCATTATCTGTTAGCGTCTCGGTTTTATTGGGAAGATGAATGGCATGTAATGTATTTTAATATTTTTCTTTTTGTTTGTAGAACAACGTTTGACCGGGCTCCTCGTATCGTTATTGGTGGGCATATCGGTCCTCGCAGCGGGCTGGCTTCGTCTCGTGCCAATGGCTGTATTGTTTGGCGTGTTCCTGTACATGGGTATCTCTGCGTTGGGCGGCATTCAATTCTGGGATCGTTGTATTCTATTGCTGAAACCCGTTAAACATCATCCTCAAGTACCATACGTTCGACGGGTAAGTATTTGGTTAAGAATAAATTTTACAATGTAAACATTGATAAACGCCTCAGTGACTTTCAGAATGAGAAATTTAAGGCCATGGTACTAGTATATTGCGATAACCAAGAGCGAGTTAGTAGAATTCGTATCCCTTCGAATATACATAGCTGATGTTTTATTTTTAGTTAAAATCTTGATTTGTGACTTGACTTGAACAATTGTGACTTATAAATAAATCAAATACTTCTTATTTACAGGTTCCGACACTGAAAATGCATCTCTACACATTAATCCAGTTGGCTGGCATCTGTGTGCTGTATACCGTTAAATCGTCACGCTTCTCTCTCGCTCTGCCCTTCTTCCTGGTGATGATGGTGCCGCTGCGGATGTCCATAGCTTACATCTTCACCCCTCTCCAGCTACGCGCTGTAAGTGTATAATATAATTATGTTCTTATTGCAATGATGTCAGGCGCGTAGTGCTGATGGCGACGGCTGGTGACAACCGTTATAAGTTTTTATCAGACATATTTTATAGGCGGATAAAAACTATTCGCAAAGAAAAATGGTAGTCTTGAAATATAAAAAATTATAATGACATACGATTATTATATATTATTTTAAAAAAATTGTTCCGTTTTTTCCAGCTGGATGGTGCCCAAAAGGACATTGACAAGGACGACGAACCGGACTTCTACGAAGAAGCTCCTCTTCCATAAATCGTAAATTATTGCATCTAACAAATACGTGTCGTGTGCATGCTCGTTTGAGCATATGGCAGCATATACGGGTCTTATAATAATGATGCAACGTGAATATAAATTATCATATTTAATAAATATAATCGTAAAGTTAAGTAATAAGTCTTCATCCGTTCATTTACTTACTTCCTAGTTTTCGAAATTGATATGAACAAGGTATCAACTTATTTTAATATTTCTACGCTAATATACATAATTAAATACTCTAATTTTCTTGAACAAATCTTTACAAATAACTTTTAGACGCTGATTTCATTCTATAGAAAAAAGCTATATTTTGGAAATGTTTCTGTATCACTATATTTCCTTAAATACGTAATACCTATATGACGTAAATAATAATAAAAGTGAGACTATAGCCACTAGGGCGAGTATTGTAACTGCTCAACTGTATGGCCGCCAATGTCCAAATTGCACGTTCTTCAATATATTTGTAGTCACGTAAAATGTCCTATAAAACACAAATCTATATATTTTTAAATATTGTTATCAATTTTCCTTCATTACGTGTACCTACTATATAAAATAGGAGTGAGAAACGGTTTGAAAATGTTATTTTTATCTTGTATACGAAAATTGCACAGAATTTTTCAAACCAGTATTTTGTCTATTTACATTGACGTAGGTATTTTATTAAGCTTACTAGATAACTGTTAAGCTTTACTGTCAAAACGTCCTTCGAATGTATGTCAATTCAGTCAGTTTTTCCTTAACTTTATGTGAATATTCTACTGTGTGCTTGTAAATAAATATTCCTAATCCGCTAAAACTGCGCTGTCACTACTAACAATCCGTTCACAATGTCGTTTTTAACATGTTATTGGTTTATTTATTATCTGTGCACACTATTTTAAGCTGTAATTTAATGTTGACATTTAGAGCCCCGTCGCAGTGTACTTGATAAATATATATCATTCTATGTAACTATGTCATCGAAACACTTTGTGTTTACTATATTCATAATTTTACACATTATCTTCATATATATAATTAAGAAACGATTTCTCTTTGCAAAAGTGATTGTTCGTCATGTGATTTTTGTCTGATTAAATCCCAGTAGTATTTATATGTAACATAGCTTAGGATGATATATGGTTAATGTATCGAAAATATGAGAACGTCTGTGCAAAGTAAAGTAAACAGTTTTACTTTATAGAGGGTTGAGCCAAAGTAAAGGTGCCAAAGATTAATCGAAACGTATATTTTTTGCATACATTATTTATTTTGGGCTATTAATATAAATGCACCTGCTACAGTATTATATTTAGTTGTACGCTGTTATTGTAACATGTTGTTTTATGGATAATGACTCGATATATAGCTCCGTTATAATTACCTAGAAAAAAAATAGTTTTTTTTTAGTTGTTATAAATATCGTAAACTTCCTATGTAAACTGTTACATGTGAACGTTAACACGCGACGGGTTACGCGGTGAAAAAACATATTTACATAGTTTTAAATTACTTCATTCGAACTTATATGTAGTAGAATACCCTTGAATGTACTTACATAAATTATATTGTAATGTAGTGTTTTGATGTATGACCTTGATACTTAGTTAGTACTTACAAGTTATGTAGAAAACTTTTAATGTTACGGTGTACTTAGTTTTAAGTACCCAGACGGGTTTAGTGTAGTGACACATTCCGAATACGAAATAATAATATCACACGTCAGATTATCTGTAGTGTGACGTAAGTGAATTTTTCTCGTTGTTACAAAGACATTATATAGCTGATATTCATTTTCGTGTACTTGGGCACACATTGCCGAGGTGCTCCAGCGCCATGTTGGCGACCAACGTTGGACAATACCTACTTTAAATGTTTGAGTAACACACGTAACTTATTTATTTGTGTGTATGTGTGTATGTGCGATTTTAACGTAGAATTTGTCGTATATCTTTGTGTGTGTAGTTACTGATTAGACACTTACACTTTTCATATGCTTTACTTACATTACGTTTGATTTTTTCCTGCAATTGAATTAATTATTAATTTATAACTTACAGCCTACGAAAAGATACATAAATTATTATTTAACTTGAATTTCATACACGTTTCGACTTTAAAGTTTAATATTAAGAAACAAAAGTTTTGAAAACGTTCCTAAGTAACGTATGAATTGTGGGTAATAGAGCTTCTCTTAAAGTTAACACCGGTGCCTTCGAGTTTCATTCGATTTGCCGCGTACCTAAATATTAAATCCAGGGACAGCCACAAAAAGTTGTTCCTATTTACGTACATATCTTAACTATATTTGCAAAGATTTTCAAATTGAGTAGTTGCTTAATACTAATCTATGAACGAGATTTTTTAATGCAGATATTTTTCGAAATTATGTACAAAAATTTGGTAAAAGAGGATCAAGTGCCGTGTGAGGGTGCACAAAAAACCATGAACATATGACTATCGTGTTCGTTCGTGGACGGCGACGCGTGGGACCCGAAAGTGCCTGAGGTATCACTGCGGGGTGTATGGTGTGCACATGAACATATTAGGGTATGTATAATACTATCGATAAGATTCCATCGAGCAGGTCCAAACAAAGTTGTAAGTAGAAATAATATCTCGAAACTTGAAATTGCCCTGAAATTTAATTATGGTGCTATCGACTAATTGTAATGAAGCCTTGCACAGCGTTTTAAATGCCGACCGGCGAATGCTGCGGTAAGAATAAGCCGCTCAATATTTTCGTTTACTACATTTAGTTATAAAATCGTTTTATGTGTAAACTTCTTAATTAACACTCTTTCTTAAAATTGAGTAAAGACAGACAGACAGACTAAAGTATACGTAATAGAGCCTTTTTAATTATTTATATTTCTTCGAGGGACTCTTTGTAAAAACGGCTTTTTTAATTTGTTGTAAAGCGAAGTTTAAAGTACAAATAAGCGAACACTAAATCTTAGTTAAGTTAGTTAATTTGCAAATTTTATTTAAGTTGATGTTGCAAGTTTACAGTGTGTGTCGGTATGTATGTTATAAATAATGGAATGTTACGGTCGATAGTGCCGGTCGTATCGCTAACAATCGTATAGCGGTTTCATTGTTTGTTATAAATGTATAAGTAGTCACTATGTGCCCACGTACCTTATGCTAGTTAAGTTCTGTAAGAATTATGTTGTTAATTATTTATCATGGACTGTGTTACTATGTATCTATCGTCTGTTGATTTGTTTTTGTTCTATCTAAAAGTGTTATTAAATATCTTGTAACTGTCAAATTGTCGTGTTTTTTATCTGTCACACGCTTGTCTTTAGGTAATAATATTCATTTAAAAACAAAGCAAAGCTAATATTACATATAAGTACAATTAAATATTAATAAAATATACAACTGGTGTTATGCGAATAATGCAGACATGTGGTAATACGTAGTACTGAATTATTGCCAGATAAGAGACAATGTTGTATAGAAACGCTTGATTCTCCTTACACGTTCCTGTCGTCAATACGTTTGGACGAAACTGACAAGTGAATGATAATGAACGACGTTTAAAAATCGATTTACCAATGACACCGTCTTGTTCTAGCCGCGCTAACTTATAAATAAAGGGAACTACATGACCGCTGACTAACTGATTAACAGAAAACAGTAAAAAGACCCTATGACTAATGTAGTGAAAAAACAATTCAAAAAGAAGTAAAAATAGATATGTAAATCTATTTTCATAAATTTCTACCTTTTCAACAGAATATCTCAATTCTTTGCTGGATACAGGATTCCCCCAATAGTGCCATCGTGCCCTTTCATCGGCTCGTTAGGACAGGAAAGTATTCCATACCACGACTGCTGAGCCACGACCTGCATCGAATCAATCCTAAAACTTGCGAACTTCACCGATTATCTGTTCTTCGGCAGATATACATATATTCAGCTTGCTAGTCCTTTGGACTGTGTCTACTCACTTTGGTTCTCTGTGAGATAGTTTCGCCTCAGATCCTGTCTTTGAAATAAACTGTGAACATAGCTCGTTTTATAACTTCCTGTCCCGGCTAAGCGAAACTGAACTGATGATTACTGGTAATACTGTGATAGTTCAAGGAACAATAAAACGTATTGGTCAAACACTTTGTTTTTTAAACACTGTGGTATCGATTACGGGAATATATATCATAGCGTATTTATATTAGATTTGTTATGAAGGACACATATTCAATAGTGATGAAGGTAGAGGCGCTAAGTCAGGTATTAAAGGATAGAAAAATTTAACACTTTGCATTCACTGCCTACCTCATCAGAGACCTGTCGTGATGGTATAATAATTATTAAATAAGTTAACATTATACATTGTTAACTAATATATAGGTGTATACATTTTTCCTAATGCTCATTGTATAGGTACTTGTAAGAATAAGAAAAGGTTATATATAATTTCGGTTACACTTAGGTACCTCATAAATCAATTTTTCTGTTCCAACAGACAATCGAAATAATAAATGCTATCTCTAACTTCTAGATCTCTCATATTTATAATTTATAAAATCATCAACATAAATAAAGCCGTTTTTTATAAGTACCTACGATGTAATTTATAACTGTCAAAAAAAAAATTAAGAAGTCATAGGATTATAAGCGAAGATTTTTTAGTGTGTGTAGCAATAATTTCCACTAAAAATGTGATATAATTTGGAATAAAGAGAACCTTAAGAAAAAATAAGGCAACAAATGATTATTTGGGTACATTGTATTGTATGTTTCGTTTCAATATCGTCGGGATAACATTATCAGGTATGGACATTACTGAAATATTTCATATTACTTTCAAATCCGGCGCCTTATCGTGTCAGATCGAAATAGGTTGTGCCTCAATTATCTTGGCCTTTTTAGTCAAAATTTGTACTCGTATCATATCAAAATAAAAACGTGAGCTTCTATTAATAGAACGTTAGCATATAAATTATTTATTTTGTTTTAATAATATTTGAAGCAGTTTGTTCATCTGACTTTTGTCAATGGTTAAAACAGAATGTTACGAGAAGATAAAATATAAGATCCTATTATATGAGAAAGGTATTGGTTTCCAGTACAGGATTGCCAGCTTCTCATTTTTACCTATTAATTGCTACGAATCGAAAATAATATAATTTAATAATATAATATAAGAAAATAATATCATACATATAATCCGCGAAGGGTTAGGCAGAGAATTTTATTACAGTCCTACATTTCATCATTTAGTTTTACATACCTCAATGGAATTGCCATACACTGGACACAGTATTAGAGTCTGAGCCACTACTAAACAATTTTATTAAACAATTAAAATTAGAAAAATCTAATACCACCCGATCCGGGATTTCAATTCAGGAACTCTTGATCTACAGTTGTGGTTGCAACATTATCTAGCAGTAACATTATTTAAAATGCAAGTAATGTTTTTGCTCAGATTGTATTTTTAAATTTGAAACGATTTGACGTAAACATCGGTCTCTTTTATTATTGGTTGAACCTGTTAGATCGCTGCAATGACAAGTGTCAAAATGGGCCTCTCTGTTTTGACGACATAAAAATGAGACATTAATGAATCTATAAAACATAATTAAATTTAAATAATAAATAATAATAAATAAATGAACAATACAATAAATATCAAGGTTGTTCAATTTCCTAGCCAAACATTAGTCCAACGAATAAACCATTGTTTATTTTTTCACCAAACTTTCTTCTTATACAATAACGACAGCCCATAAAATTATTTTCATGCGATTGATAACTTCTTTTGTGTCGTAATACATACGCATGCACTTAGAAAACAAAAAAAAAAAAACCGAATGTATATTGCAAATTTAAAAACGTAATGTGTCAACACTTGCGTTCGACTGATGTCGTAAAAAGATTTGTCCTTTTCGCCTCTGGTAAATTGAATACTAATTTTCCTTTTTAATGACATATAAATTATAAATTTTAATACGTTACATGATTTTTTTGTGAGCGGTATTTATATAATCTGTTGAGTAACATTTGATAAAATACTTTATCATCTGTTAAAAAATTAAACCTGTAGTGCTCTAGTCTATGGAATGGTCAAAAGTGCTGCCGCCACCGGTATCAGGTCACAACTAAAAAATCGACGTCAATCCAAACATGTCAGTCGCACATAATGGCGGCGGCAGTGTTTTTTGTGTCGTGATCGATTCCGGTAATGTTTTTCTCCGGAATGTTTGAAACATCAAGTAGATGCATCTCATAATTCGTTTATTTGCTTGAATTTTTCTACGTCAAACGCTGTCGCCATAGCGGACTGAAGTAGTTATGGGGAATGTATACGTCGCCGTATCATTAGGCTTATTGAATTAGTGTATCGGTATTCGTGGATCGAAGGGTAACGCGTCCGTGGAGGGTGCCGGCGGTCCGGATGCAAGATGGGCGCGCAGCAGGCGAAGGAGCGTGGCACAGCCAGCGGCGCGTCCATGCGTTCGGCGCGGAGCAAGCCGCGAGTCCCGAAGGACCCCCGCATGCTCGGTTCCAACATTTTTACTGAACACAGCGGTGAGTCACAACAAGTTCTTTGACAAACAATGCTATTTTATTTTATGTTTTCCAAAACATATATTATTTACTTTCTTTTAACTTGTTTTAGTTATTTTCGGATGTTGTCTATATCTAGTGTGTATTACTTCTTTCACGTATCTCTTGTCATTAGTGGCCACTTATTTTTGAAACGAGTACAAAATGAGACATTTTTTTTATGTTCAAGTAGAGAATAATGAACTTCGATGCATATTTTACGTATTGCACTTATTGACCAAAATAGTTTAGATCATAGACAATTATCAGAGAAAGCCTGACCAAATTTTGGATATAATATAATATTTCGTGTTAGTGTTTAAACTTTTACAAAAGTACGTCACGAAAACAAGTTTCGATATTTAAAATTGCAGTCACAAATACTTTATTACGAATCATGATTCCAAATACGATCACCTGAAACAATGGTAAACTTTTTGCACAACCTCCACTCAATGTTAAGCCATTGCTATTATATTTCGTTGCTGCAGTTTGCTATTGAGAATCTGTCATGAAGGGGCATTCATTCATCATTGTTTATTGTTGGCTATCATTGCATAAAATAAAATAAGCCGGTTGTTGATAATGTGTGTGTATCGATGTGTTAATTCTTCAGCAATAGATGGTCAATTTATTACTAACTGGCTACAAATAGCCTATTATAGTTCCATCACACCACATTATTCTCTTTCTGTAAATATGGAGAAAATAAGTAGTGTGAACATTATCTTATAATTAGTTGGAACTAATATATTTAAGGAAGTTCAATTTGATAAGTATTGTACTATTAGCCTCTGACAAAGTCTAGTGAGTGTCATGTCAAGACAAAAACTAAACCACTTCACATTCCTTCTGGTTATTATTAATAATGCTAATAAGTGTATTTAATAAAAATATATTTAATATGTTGTAACTATAGTAAACCCATATATTTACTGTCATTAAAATATTACATAAAAGTCTCTCTGGATAAGCAATGACACTCACATATGTGGTTGATTAATCGAGAATTATAAAATTAAACAACCAGTAAACATATTTAAAAGTGACAAACCCTGTCAGCAATAAAGCATTCCCTCTGTCTCTCTGTGTAAGAGTTATATTTGTGAGCTTGGACTAGGTGATATCACTACATACCAAATTTCAGGAATTTTAGCATTGATATCCGCCTAAAATGTAAATCACAATAATACAAGTACATTTAACATGCCAAGCATGGCTCGGTGACATATTATTAGAATAGTACAGCGTCTTCAGCATTTTGTCTCTGTACAAAGAGTCCTATAACCTTTGAACTATACTGTAATGTGATTGGCTTGTAACTTTTTTGTCTTCCTGTCTTTTATTCATGTTGGATTATACTTGGTCGATGAGTAACAAAGGCTAGTTGAATGTGAGTACTCAAATAGATTTTCGGACCTATACAAAGAAACAAAAACTATGTTTGTATTGTTATTGATCGTTATTTAAAAGAATGTATCAATTGCATATTATGAATTAAACTTAAAGGTTCCAAAATTTTAAGACTTCAAAAGCAATAAACTCATTTATTTACTTAAAGTTAGCGGTTTTAAAAATTTAAGATCTGCACCTAAGTTATAAACTACGTAACAGTTTGAAGGGAAGAAATGTCTCAAAACAGTGGTTTCTATATCTCTATTACTTGATTCGAAAGCATAAGCGACTGTAAGTCCCACAGTGTAAATAATTTGCACTTTTGTAGCTATGAATTTGTACATATAAAGAACAATTAATATAATGTATTTTTTATTTCATCATCAAATGCTTATATACCACATGATAAATTTGAATCACAATTAGTATTCTGATAGAAATATAATATAAATAATCATACTAATCATTATATTAATATAACATACATATATTGTCATATATTTATTTATCCTCATAATACTTAAAATCTTATTTGTTATTTGATTTTTTTTTACTAATATCAAAGGATAATTTTTGTTTGCAGAGTTGCATATAGCATGGGCATGTACATATGTCTGTAGGATCTTATCAGATAGGCTCAAAAACAATCATTGAAGGCAGGGATTGTAAGAGTGAATCATGTAATATTTTACATATTTGCTGGTGATATACAATTATGTTTTAATCTATTTCTAATACAAGTTTGCAACATCCACACAAACATCTATGATGACGGTAACACGAGTTGATATCCTTTTAACAGTTGTTTTTAAAAGAATACAAACCCGCTTTGATAATGAGAACTACAAAAATTAATTGTATTTCTTAAATGGACGTAGTAATTCTATAACCGTATAATTCCATAATTACAGGTAGATGACCCTAGTTCAGTAAAGTCTGAAACACTTTTAACATTTGCATAGTTCTCTATAATACATTTAATTTCCTATATCTCATTAATTATTATACATAAACTACTATTTTTTTTATAAATATGCCTATGCCATATTATGCGTCATGGTGCTGTTGCGAATGCGGATTGTTTCTTTACTGGAGCAATCGAAGACTTGACTCTGTTGCTGATCGCAAGCGATTTGTACAGTTATCAGTACCTTTAGAGTGACTGCTGGCTGATATAGGCTTTCGGATCACTGATCCCAATGTGCTTAGTAAAGCATGTTAAGCTATTATTATTGCTTGTTATCGTTAGATAATAGGCTTTAAAAGTCCTCGGAAACCGTTCCGCTTTGTAAATTACGGCAGTTATAACTCGCATTCCAGTATGCATTGAAGCAATTGGTCGAAGAAGACGCTAGGCCACCATTGGTTGTGGATCTTAAAAATCTGATGCAGCCTTACATTATATCATATAGTTTAAATTGTAATCTTTGCAATCTGTGCCTCCTATCGCAATCTTGTCAAGTGACGCTGTAGTTCAGGAACTGCGTTCTGGAGCATTACATCTTATCCATTGAGTCGCCCCTATGTACTTGAGTAATTGATTGATGCGTTTAATGTTTGTCTGTATTAAAATTCACCAAGAGTTGTATTATTTTAGCTAAGATCAGGTGGTGAAACGAAAATACTTCTAGATTTTACATTATATCAGTAATGGTCGACAGTGCGGTTGGTCTACTGACATGAATCTGCACGAATCTTTGGTATAAAAGAACGTTCGATGATGCGGGCTTCATTGTACCGCATCTCATCACGCATTGCATCGCGTCTCCGTGTTTATTCGCCACGCGATTTTTCATATTTGTAATAACGCGTTGCGATGCGACTCGTCTTTGCGTGCGATAAATAAGCTCAACCACATGCTGGTTTTAAAGTATCAGTTACAAAAGTTCCGATTCTATCAACTTCAATCGTTTTACAAAACTAGTCGAACATTTGTTTCCTGCTTATATAGGGTTTTACAATAGGGACGGGTTGATTTTAACAGCTCGTGGCAGCCATATTGTTTCTTTTACTTTCTGTCAAAATATCGTCTTTTAATCAGTCACTAAAGACAAGTCATCATGGCAAGTTACAGCGTCGAGCAGCACGTGCAAATGATAAAACTTTATTATCAAAATGGGTGTTCTCTAGTA
>DWJK01003641.1:0-12882 GCA_018248815.1 Croniades pieria auraria
TGATGCCGGAAACGCATCAAATAAAGAAACTTCTCACATCGCAAGCAATTGAAATTGGAATTTCTATATTTATAGGGATAGCTATTTGCTAAGCATTATTTTCAACTTACCTTGTAGTAATAAATGAATTAAAAAACCCGATTCCCTCTAGACACTCCCCCTAAACGTCGGCCATTTCAATTCAACTTTCAAGCGACATTTAGTGTGGCTACGGATCGATAATGAAATTCCATAGTCGCTGTCATTGATGTTTTGAAAACTTGAGAAGTGCAATACTGTATTTCATTTTTAAAAAAATATTTATTTATTAGATTATCCTATTGTAATAATTAAAACAATGCAAAATTTTATACGAATGTCGAAAACTAAAAAGTGTCTACAATTTTTTTACTTGTCTGTTATTTGACATTAGAGTTTATAACATATTTAAAAATGTAGTGATTTTGTTATATTTTTAAAACTGAATATCCGATATCCGAGCAATAGTCAACTAGCCCGTATACGATATTTTGAATATTAATGTCAAGAAACAATAATTTGACATACATCAAAAAGGCAGGTGCGAGTTTTTTCTGTATGAACGAAAACATAAAAAAAGGCTGTGTTGTGACATTAGATATCTAACGAAAGTTAATAGATTGACAATTATATATACATAGAAGTATTGCAGTTTGTTTTGTCTCAGGCAGGAATTATATGCGCTTCTATTCTTAGCATTATATGTCCATCTTTGTATTATACGGGCTAAAAAAGACTACTACTACTTTTGTTTACTTTATAATTAATAATTGTTTGTTTTTATATCGAACTAAGACTTCATAACAATTAGTTTTGTGAATATAAGTTTGTATGGTACATAGAAAACTTATTAATGTTTATATGTTTCAAATCGTAAGTTTGAAAGGGAAATCTCTAATGCTAAGTGAATTTAAGCCTATTCAACAGCATATTGCTTCCTAATTTTCAAAGAATTTGCTTCAAGTATTGTGATTATGTAATTTGAGCCATCTAATAACAAAGGCGATAATATCCACACTGTTAGAATAATTAAAGAATGAAGAATACATTACAAGAAATATATATATGTTATTGTAAAGGCGTTTTTTATACCATGTATTATATTTTTAAAGCATTTACGTAAATGACTATGGCTGAAAGATATTGCTGGGTTGTTGCTAACTTAGAGTGGAGGATCTTTAGTTATTAAGTTTTAGTTATCCATTATAGCAGACTTTTAGCTGTTTCTCATTTCTAAATTTGAAATAAAGCCTGAACCATGGCATCCATATAAAATATCATAATATATATCAAGTTGTGAATCTGATTTACCGACTTGTTTAATAAAATACAAAGTCTAAAGGAATTAAACTACCAATACAAATGAAATAAAATAAAAAGTATATCCAAAGTGAATCATTTATTTATTGCGAGTATTACAATAAATCAAGTTTCTTTGGTGATAATTAAGTTTTATGATTCATGAACCAACAAGATTAAGTAGTTAACTTCAGATCCATCATTATATGTACAAATAGACACAACTCAATATTACCATTAATAATAATAATTATCTTCATACAATTTGCCAATTATGCACTATTTTATTAATAACAATTTAATCCCAAATATTTGTACTAATTGACATAAAGTATGACTATAACATTTAATAAAAATAATATATTTTTTTTTATATAATTGCACCAAAGTCAATAAAAAAACCACCAATTATAATATAACTATAAATATCGAGACAATCTGACACCTAAGTGCAAAAAATGTTAATGTGATGATAAAATTATTATGAAAATCCACAAAATAGGCACCTACTAGACAAAATTAATAAATAATGTTAATATTGTTAACAAATCTATTAATTAAAAACTTGCAGTTACCATATAAAATAATCTCTAATCGTCATTGTCGTGTCAGCCTATCTCTGTCCACTGCTGGACATAGGCCTAATCTCTAATAACTGGTGAGAAATAAACACCTAAAACAGGTTAAATTCAATAAAAAAAAGTTAATATTGATAAAGTTAATGGTCCTCAGTGCACCTAAATGAACTAGGTTTTAGCTTTAATTTATGTTTGCAATGTATCCCCTTCTAACTGTAACATAATAATACTGTGATGATTTTCATGCAGTAGCAGTTGTTCTTTAAAAAAAAATGATTAAATGCAATAAACAAGTAAAATGGATTCCTTGTCTGTAAAGGATAAAAATAAAATAAGATATATTGAACAGAGTCATTAAAATTTCGCGTTAGAATAGTCACCAATCAAATAAAGGTTTTTTGTGTCAAAGATTATTGCTCTCAATTATATGTATGTCAGCACACAAATCACACTAATTGTCAGTTAATACATTTAAACTCAAGATAACGCATTTAGGTGCACCAATAAAAAACCACATAAGTTATGACAACAGCAGAATAACAGAAAGAAATATAACAATATTTTCTTACACATGTAAGTCCAATGATCACTGATTAACAATATGTCAGTTGTATCGCATTTTAAAAATCACAGCCACTGACAGTTTATATCTAAACATACATGTGCAAACTGGCCCTGTATTGGTCGGAATGACAGCTGCTTGATGAAATAACAGGTAGTAAAACTGTGGGAGCCACACATAAGCTACAGATTAATATGACATGTGCAAAGAGGACAACATTACCGAAAAATAGTAGATAACAAGTATTAACGCTAATTATAGCAATTTACAATGATCCATAATTAAATCACTCATTTGCTACTAGAGTGTAATATCTGAAGAACACTATGTTTCCAAAAACAGTTCAGAAAGTTTGAAATCATAATTATTCTATGACTATTATAATAGTTATATATCATAGTTTATAAGTCATATAATATCATAATAGTCATAGAATAGGTGCAAATGAGTGATATGTGTTTGACAGTCAACAGTTCATTTTTGAAAACCGCAGTGTGGATTCTGTAAGCTTGGTAACAAATCAAAGGTCAGGTTTTTCCACTCAATTCATGTTTCATGCTAATATACGTTCAGACAAAAAGCACTGTTTAAACCCTACCCACTACAGAATAAATATCTCTTGCGGAGACTTGTAACAACCATAGCTATAGAAGAAAAAGCTCAGCTAAATTTTTTTTCAAACTAGGTTCTAATCACTAAATGTGGCTACTTAAGAATATTAAAAAGTTAGATGCTAAAATTACTACTACAAGAGAAGAACAAGAGAAAACTAAAGTGTGGCCCTAAACTTGTGTATATGTAGGTAGAGTACTATTATTAATTTTGCATGCACCATAGACTAGGAGGATAGATACATAAGGTGTATACAACACAAATTTAAAAAAATTTAAATCTAAATGCAGTCAGCAACAAGAGAATATGATAACCCTATGAGACAGGTTTTCGATGTGTTAATGTTAGGTGAAAATGCTATCAGACTATATGGGCACAGTCTGATCTGATATCTTTCACAATAAATGTGGGTTGGCTATTTAACAATGCATTAAATCTGCTCACATATACCCCATGTTTGACTGGTAATATATTTTATCATCTTCCATAACACCTAACCGAGATTAAAAGAACCAATTCATAAATTAACAGTTTTCATACATAACAGACTACCTCGTTGATCGACAGGTTGCAAGCGCAATTGCCGAACGGGAGGCTCTGGGTTCAAATCTCGGGTCAGGTACTATTTGAATTTTCTAATTTAAAATTTCTAGTAGTGACTCGGAGTCTGGATTAGTGCCCGGTGTATGGCAATAGGTTCACCACCTATTCCATGGGACTTAAACGTAACAGGTGAAAGTGTACTACACTCCTCTACCTGCCCCTTCGGGGATTATAGGCGTAATGTTACGTTACGTTTTTAACAGTTTTCATACCTGGCAAGAAATCTATATTATTATTCTAAAGATATCATATACATACGGAAATTATTTAAGAAAGTTTTTTCGATAATGCAAAAGCAACAAAAGCAACTGTTTATATCACGATTGTATCCTTTCGAAACTTTCCCGATTGACAGTATAAAAATTGCATACAACCCCATGAATCTATCCTGCCAAACTTATTTCAAATATTAACGACAGATTTAGTTCACCTTCTTATATATACCGACGAATATATTTACTATCGCTAATAAAAGGTACGCAATATCATTTTCATCCAGGTAGCCAGCAGATTCACATAGTTCACTAATGAGATTGTAGCGTATTAATAAAAATGATAAAAATATAGAAATAGTTCCATCCATAAATTATGCTTCATTTAAAATGTAAAGGGTTAAATATATCTAAAGTGTAAAAGTGTCAAGAGAAAAAATAAAATAAGTTGTCATCAATGTTGCCATAACATTGCACAAAAAGATGGCAAGTTAGACCACAGAGTAAACTGGTCGGATTAAATGTATTTGCCAACAGATCGGCTGTGCAATTTCAAAATCTAGCAAGGGGCAAATTTTGAAAAAAACGTGTTTTTACTAGATGCTAATTAAAATGTCATTACGCACGAATTCGCAGTGTCATTTTTTCAAAACATTGCGTAATAATGGGAATACAAACCTAGCATGTCCTCATTCGGTTACAAAAACTTGCTGCCAAAACAATTCAAAACCTAGTATGGCACAATGACAATATTAAAAAGTTTAAATTTGACAGCACAATCTCCATCTGAAAAAAGGTTTAATTTGACAGTAGAATCCCCATTTACAAATACAAAAAATGTGATAAATGAAGAACCACTCTACCGATTTTGTGCAAACTTTACATAAACCATCTACTAAATAGTCCGAACAAAGCCTAAACATTTGGTTTGGATAGGTGAGCCCGTTCTTGAGTTATAAAATCACAACGAAAAGTGGCATTGATTTTTATATATATAGATAATAATTGTTATGAACCCAAATAGCAACCGACGTCATCGATCACAACATAATTAATAACGTACATGATATGAGCGCGCGCAGGAAACTCTTATAATAGCATTAAAATGAATCCTACTTGAGAATGCCGTAAATGTGAAACAATACTGAGAAGAACTTACGTCTTTACGATTGTGACAAACACAGACATGCGGACAGTGCTCATACTTTGTGTGGTAGGGCCGCGACCGCAGAGAAATTTTAAATAGGTCCAATTGAAGGGCTACTGGTACAAAAATGCATTCTACCTCATCCCCCTCCCTTCCACTATAATCTCTACAAAGCGTTGTATATGTAATACATCAGTTCGTACATGAAATAGATCAAGTTTTGAGATCACTGTGAAGATAAGCCGTTCGGCAAACCCATTAATCTCTTATCTACAGTACCTATCTCTAGTTTCTCATTGTTACGAACAATGAGAGAGATACCAACATTTATCTTCTCCATAGTATTATTAAAAAGTGCCAGCTACGGCCCCACCTGTCACACAATTTAGCCAATTTGTTTTCCAATGCATTTTCGAAAAGTTTCCGACATATAGGAATCGTTTATAGGACACATCGATTCAGAATCTACGCACTACGTCATATCAGAGTTAGATACATACACATCGGGTACAGTCAATCGTTTCTCGAGGATCAAAACACATCTATCTAAAGCAACATAGACCGCTAGTATCGGTAGACCCATTTCTACCTTCGAGAATGTTCTAGATTGTTCGATTTTCAAGGTTGTTCATTAGAAAGACACGACGCTCGGATAGGCCTTGGATGATGTGAGTACTTCAGACCGATGTGCGTCAGATCCTGTAAACTACCTCTCTAATTAATTAGACGGAAAAGAGGATTGATAACGCCGAGCTTCTTTTGAACTGGTTAGTTTACATATTTCATATTGTCCATCATCGTGGATTTTTTTTTTATCAAATACATAAATTCCATACTACAATAGGACATGTATTATTAAGAACGCAAAAGGATACTTGATATTGTTCAAGCAAAACTCGACTTTATAAACACTCGTTCTTTCACGAATCGAGTAAAAATTCCAATGAGAAAGCGTAATTTACAGTTTTTTTTAAGCTATGCCTACAATGTTGATGTCATAGTAATATTATATATACACAGAATACAGATGTAATTACTCCAATTAACCTTTAGGAATATATTAGAAAATAGCTGCAAAGTTTTACAATTATAAAAAATAGGATTATATAATTTGAGTATCGTTTTAAGTATGTAGCTATCTTAACTAAGACTTATTTATCATCTCTATGCAACTCTTATACCACTAATGTACTATGATAAAATGTTTTAGTGTACAACCTGGCCCAATGAAGACACCACATGAAAATGACTTGTGTATTTGTAACACACTCAAACACTAGCGAATGTGAGGGTATACAGTAGATACATCTGTCCTCGAATGTGCTCTCTGTGAAACTACGATATATCCTTCAAGATTATATCAGGAGCGAAGAGGAAAGAGAAATACATGCTTATGTTTCTATCTCACTCTGCCTCTTACTCCTAATGACATGTTTACAGAAAAAGAAATGTTTTAAAGTTATGCTAAATTATATATTTTAAAGTTAATTAAAACAGTCGTTACCACCACAGTCAATTTCATATTAGCCCTTTATTGGAGCAGTTATTCATGACTATATAGTGAAAATTTTAGAAAAAATGACTGTACCCGAACGCGGCTCCCCTAAAAGAACAAGGAACAAGAGATTCGCCTAACCGTTACACCGCAGCAGTATTTCATAGCATTATTTTTAGGCAAATAACACTACGCTTCATATATTGAGACACGTTGTTTTTTTGTGAAAATTAAAATTAAACACACGAGGAGCGTGGAGCGCTACGCACTCAACCGGTGCACATGTCGGAGTGGTCGTCCCACGCTGCCACCTGAAAGTAATCAAATAAGTTATAGGTAAGTACACTCTTGGGGTGTAACACGGTATTCTAAATAAGACCGACGAATTCTTCAGGTCGTCACAGGCAGAGGGATAATCGATATACGCATACATACACATACATACATACATATATACACACACACACACACACACGCACGCACGCACGCACTCGCACACGTACAATGTCCAGGCCCGCTCGCTACCTGGCAGTCGCGGCTGCAGTACCACTGGTTGGCGCAGCCGGCGCACACGAACTGCGCGTCGCGGCGGCGGCAGCCCTGGCACACGGGCGTCTCGTCGCCGCCCTCGTCGATCACCAGCCGCCCGCCGCCGCCGCCCGAGCCCGAGCCCGAGCCCGCCGGCGACGCCGCCGCCTCCGCCGCGTCGCCCTCCGACCCGGGGCTCTCTTCGTCGTCCTTTAATAGGGTACGAGCAAATATTTAAGAACGATTTGTAATTTTCCATGCAATGCTATTTAATAGTCGTTTGAATAAGTAATTTTCGATGACTTTGTATTGCAGTTTTCTTTATTACACTAGCTGTACGCCATTATTAGTATAACTGCAGTCCCGCAGCTTTGTGTTCAGCGATACTTTGAAAATATTTGCTAAATAAAAATATGGAATGTTACATTTTCACAAAAGTAGTACTTATCTTTAATAGAACATCATTAGCATGTCGTTGTGCGTAACATATATAATAGACGGTTCTACTTTATCTATCGTCGTAGTTCACAGTACATATCATTAATGATTGACAAAAAGCATGCCTTTTTGTGTTTTTTAATGGTTTTGCAGATTAGTTAAGCGTATTAATTCTATGACAAATCTGACGAAACATCACATGTAATTACGTAAAACTCCTTACCAATTGCACCACTTCAGCCTTCTCGGGCTGCGGCTCGGGCGGCGGCGGCGGCGTCGGCTGCACCGGCGTTATCGTTATCTCGCCGCAATTCTGTCAAAATGCACGTTATGAGTATATAAATAAGTCCATATTTACTTGTATAGATTCATTCAACAGAACATCTCTTGATCGTATTTTCCATTTGAAAATACGAGTAGTAAAAAATACAGCTATTGCTTGAACATGTTTTTTCTAAAATAATATAATATACTACACACAAATAAAATAAACATATCAACGCTGCGTACAAAAAAAATATCACATTGCTATTGCAAAAAAATAATTGCATACAACTAGCGATAACTTTGTTGCAATGCCAATCAAACATGAACATTTTAAAGTATTTTTTCTCAGTTTATAGAAGCTCAAACTAAATGAATATAAACTTTAGTGCACCCGATATTGAAATAATAATTAATAAATGCAGCTCAAATATTATGAATAGAATGAAGCCCATTTGGAACAGTATGATTTATTAAGGAATTATGTATGTGTGGCTGTGAAAGTGGCATGGCATTAGATCCTGTTCTTCGAGTAATGGAGTAGTTTTTAATTTTAGCAAAAACAAACAATAACATTATATTCAATATTGTCTGACGCGCTTAATAAGCTTACATTGCTTTGCTTTGTAAATAGTTTATAAAATAAGAAAGAAAGACAACTTCATAAATGATACACAAATACAAAAAAAAAATTATATTAGAAATCAAATTAAGGACCGTCAAACAAAACCATTTAAAAAGCAATTGATACTTAAAAGCTAAATTTTGAATTTGGAATATTTAGATCGAGGCCAATGAGCACACCAATTGTTATATTTCGTACATTGAGGTGGTACCTTGGCCTGACCGTAAGTTGGCAACGTTGGTGTCTGTTTCCGGTCCGGCGACTTGAGCAGTTTAGCCAACGTCGGCGAGTAACACTGAGACGCAGGGCACACCTGCTGGAATGTTGGTAACACCCATTCAAGCTGACAAGTTTACGTGTTTTCAATGTTGGCGGCGCTGACTCAATGGGGATGGGCACTTGGCTCTTTCGCCTGTTGTTTTTTAACTTAAAATTTTACAAAAAGAAAGAAAGAAAAGGTATCTCGTAAAGTTAAACAAAGGGAACCAAAATGAAATTGGCGATTACAATTCAACATTATGAAGTTTTCCATGAGAAATCAAATGAGACTCGATTATTCTAGCCAGCGATTCTCAATCGATCCAATCCAAGATTTTTGTTACTTGCACTATGTTACATCATTTAAACATCAATTGAAAAATATATTCACAAAATCAGTAACTGTAGTTAAAGAAACGCTGTCTAGTTGTCACCTTACACTGATCGCCTCATCACCTGACCACCTCGCTTTATAATAAAAGCTAAATAATTACCACTCTAAAGCGGTGACTTATGGTACCATTTACAAAACAAAAAAAAACTACAGAGCTTGATAACTGTTAAAATTATTAAGGGATTTCACAACTTTTAAAATTAAGTTAAATTTTACACTAAACGTTCTTATGTCTACATTCCGTACGATTAAATAATAGTAAAGCAAACGAATGATGAAACGGTGATCAGACGTTGAGTGGTATATGTATGTTTATATGCAGGATGAGCTAAAAGCGAATACAAGCAGATCTACACATATCATTAACACAACAAAAGTCACCCATTCCCATTGCGGACGTGATGTATAAAATTAATTCGAATAGAAATATCTACGATTAATACTACTAAGTTTTTCTGTATTAGACGTGTAACAACAGTGCAATGAATCGACTATAGAGTTGATAAGCTGGAGACTTGTCGTGAATAATAAATAATTATAACCCTACGAAAAGTCGAACCTGCTACAAGTCTCAAGACTAGCTGACATTCACGCGAGTTCTGGCATTTCCATGACGCTACCTACTAGCTATCAGGAGATTGGTCGACGTGATGAAATGCTATTGAATTTCATTTGAAGTATATCGTATTGAGAATCCAAGACTCGTGACCAGGTTTTTTATTACCCGCATCAGCCAGCTATTTTTGAAAGGTACCTTAGTCAATATTCCGTGTAGGAGTGAGTTTTGTTGCGAAGTCTGGACATCTTGGCTGCTTGAAACCGGGAGCAGTGAGATCTCTGGGTACGGAGGTGGAGGGGGGAGCCTCGGGCTGGGAGACGCCAACCTCTCCGCCTGTTTGGGTATCATGTGGGGCTCCTCGTGGTTCCTCTCCTGGCGTCGTCTGCCTTCAGGCCTGGTGTGGTGTTCGGGTCTATTCGGCATGGTTTCCATGAGCCTAGTAGGCAGGAGGGGAGTGTTCGTGTGCTGCATGTTAGCAAACTGCACCAGGACGTCTTTGAACGACACGCCATTGGGTAGCCCGCCCGCTTGGATTTGCTGCAAACGCTCCAACATAGCCTTCTGATTCTGAAACGTGAAACAAATACACATTCTTGTCGCTTTATCAAAATATATAAGCATTAGGACGAATACTATAGCATCAATGCTGCTTTTCAACAAATGTATTCATCTGCAGTAGTAAGTTATATTATGAGTCATGGCAAACGGGCTGCGAGCCATCAAATTCTACCTGATTCTACGAGATTCTACCTGATGATTAAAAGATAAAAAGAAAAATTTAAAAGCGAGTGGTTAAGGTGTATGCCTGTGAAAAAAACAGGTTCGCCTTTTGCTATGAACAAAATTACATCGTCCTACGAGACAAATGAACTTTCAATTTACATATTGTGTACACGTTAGATGACATTCTGTCCTTGAGCCGTCGATCTATCGACAAAGTGGCTTGATTTAAAAGTTTTATTGCCATCAGACAAAAATGGCTTAATCTTACTGTTATTATTATTTAGTTAAGAACCTCTTCAATTGAAAGCGAAGTGACGTTTAATGCTCACGCAACTCATGAACAGTTTATATAAAGATAGTTTCATATAACACTCTAAAGCCATATCCGAAGTTAACCGGATATATTGGGGTACGAGGAGACGGTTATAAATCCGCATAATGGGAGGAAGAGGAAAAAATTTAAAAAACGCTGTTTTTCTTTATTGATATATTCATTTGCAACACTAACACAGGACTCCGATATTTAATTTCATTCGTTTATGACTTCCAAACGAAAGTTTCAAATCTTTTTTTTTTTTTTCAGCGCGAGCAAACAGGCTGACGGGCCACCTGATGGTAAGTGATCACCGTCGCCTAAGGACATGTGCAACACCCGAGGCGTTGCCTAATGCTTTGCCGGCTTCGAAGGAGAGCTCTTTTTACTCTTCTCTTGAAGAACCCCATATCATAGCGCTCCGGGAATACCTCAGAGGGAAGCCCATTCCACATTTTGCACGTCCGCGGTAAGAACGTACGCGCAAACCGGACCGTGGAGGACCGCCATGTTTCAAATCTGCTTCTTTTACTTCTTCATTGGTGATAACTCTGTTCGCACGAAGTTTCTTTTCAAATTTGGAAACAGATAGTAAACATTTGATTACGCTGATTTATCACTTAGTACGATCAGTTGTGTGTGTGGTGCGTGTGGCTATTGAGTGGGTGATTGAAAATTTGGAAAGCCATGTAACGCAACAAACTCAATACAAATCTTGTGGCCAGAAGTAGTGTCATGGAGATGGAAGAAAGTTTTCGTCAATTTTCTCCTCTTTTTAATAATTTTTTACTGTTCTCTTAATAGTTCCCAAATCGAAGAGCTTGCTTTTTTTAAGTATCAAGAAAATTCTCTCCACGTCACAAAGGGACACTGCCAAGAGTTGTTCCATCAACTGTGACTTTAAATTTTTTCGGTGGTGATGTACCCGTTTTATAGAACTGACTCGGGTTTTTAGTTGGTTTGCTCAGGTTAGGTTCGGTTTCGCTTTATTTAACAGGTCGACTCAATACACAATTCTTGTGTTCGCTACAGGGGTCTAAAGACACGCAGTAACATTCCCCGAGCCTGTATTCAAGGCACCCCACCCACCACCTCGCCCTACTCATATCACGATTGGTACGCAACATTTTGAAATGATTGTATTTGATACTTCAACCATTCTTTGGTCACGCGACTTCTAAACATTTTTTTACGTTAATAGTAAATTATGTGATCACTTCAATAGGCTCGGATTGTTCGTTCTTAAGCGACATCATGTCTGTCTTATAAAGAGATCTTGACCAGACATCTTACTGATTTGAACCAATGGTGCGACGATAGTCCAAACACTATTAAGCCAATTATTAGTCCAAATAATATTGGATTTGTGCCCGGTGTATGGCAATAAACTCACCCCCTATTCCATGGGACGCATAGCTGGTGAAAACTGTACCGTTACTCGTCCGGTCGACCATCGGGTAAACACAGGTGTGACATAAACATAAACACAGGTTTATGTTATAACTTATAACCCTTTTATAACGAACTACATGTCTATATTAACATAGTATACCACACGGTCACTCAACACGAACCTCAATGGGCTGTCAATTATGAACTTAAAAATAGGTTTAAATATGTTTTGGTCGTAAGCTCTTTTTAAGTAGTAAAACGTTTTGTTCGACTGTTATACATCTCGCTCAGAATGGCAAGAGTTAGGGCCATCTTCCACACTGGCTAAAAGCAGGTTAGCCAAACATTACCGCCCTTATAAGGAATTCCCAGGACATTTAGTTTCTCCCGTAATATGTTCCGTCACCCTACTATCGAGTGATATTTTATCTTAAAGACGCACATAATTTATTTAGTCGGAGATGCGTGCCAAGATTGGTACCTCAGACCTGTGGAATTGATCTGAAATCTAAATAACTAGAGTATCTATCACTGCACATCAAATAAACATCAAAGTTATGGAAACAACAGGGTTAGAGTTACCCGTATACAAATCAAATATATTACAGTGCGTACATATGCTACATCACTACCGTTCAAAAGTTTGGAATCAGTAGGGTAATTTGAATAAAAACGGCAATAATATATGTAAGGTATGGTTTATTATACTTAAATCTAACTAAAACTTAGATTAACATGTAATTAAATATAACTAGTACAAAAAAGAACAAAAGTATGTCGTTTTCGTTAAATTTTGGCTTCATCAAAATGGCCTCCCTTATTCTTAATTACTTGTTCACAAATTTTACTCATTCTTTTAATT
>DWJK01003642.1:0-12881 GCA_018248815.1 Croniades pieria auraria
TATTTAAACTTAAAACGCACATTTTTAAGAGGTGCGCGCTAGGGTTTGAACCCGGTCTCCCGGAGTGAGAGGTCGAACTTCAAACCACTAGGCTATCACTGCTTGATATTTTGATTACCATAATACCAAATACCTTTAGGTACATCTCTTGGAACGGTAGTATCTGGGCCGGTCGCAGTCAGCAGCAATCCGGCATGCAGGCAAGACGTACGCTCATTGAGATCACAGCCTTTCTCAAAGTATTGTAACGCTTCTGCCTGATTACTCTTTTCCCTCCCACGTCCTATTAGCGCGTAGTTTCCATATTTCAAACACGATTTCCCATATTTATAATCCACACAGTTGCTCTTGTACACCTTAGATGCCTTCACAAAATCCTTCTTTATAGCTTCTAGGTAATCTGCCAACAAGTGACAAACTTCTGGCTTTTTCTCCTTGTAACAACCGAACCTGTATTCAATACCCAAATTTTCTATGTATTCCTTCACTTCCTCTTCTTTTTTTAAGTCATAACCGAATGCCATTGTTATAATTATATGAGTTATGATTAAAAATGCCAGGGGAGGTTAGGTAACATTGGAACGTCAGTGTCAAAATGATAATATTGATAACAGAGCGCTACAATTCGGTATAGGTTGTTATTATTATTATTATGTTGTACTACGTTTGAACGATTAGCTGCGATTTTGTTCATATCATAAGCCTTTCAACAAAATATGAACAATAACGTCTACCATTGATTTTTCAGATTACTATCTGAGATGTCTTCATTTACTTGTTAATGAAGTCTACATCAGTTATAAGTTATGTTTCACATGTATTTATCTAAAACAATAGCATTACAACAAACAGTAGCTAGATTTATATTAATCATATTTGAATATGCTTATCGCATTACATTCGCTTCTGACCTATGTTATAATTAAAAATGACAATTATAAAATGAAATTACTATCTTTAATTAATTTACGAAAATGAGAAATCACATGAAATGTATTATTGATAGTAGACATTACATACAACAGTAAAAAAATTTATCATTTATTTTTATTATTTATTTTAGCTTCAGAGAGACACCGAGCATCCACCTTAAATTTGTGGACCAGTCGCACCGTGAGTGTCCACGTCTCAACGCCGTATGTCATAACAGGTAGGACGCACTCATTGAAGACTCGTCTTCAAGCTTTGCGGTAGCGGTGACGAAAAGACCTGACGAAGTTTCCTATATGCCGCCCAGCCAAGCTGTATCCTTCTGGAAGCTTCCCTCTCGAAGTTGTTTCTACCAAACTGCAATACTTGCCCGAGGTAGACATACTCCTGTACAACCTCGAGAGGGACCCCATTAAGAGCGATCGGTTCCGGGAGGACATGTACATTGAACATTACTTTTGTTTTGTCCAAGTTCATTCGAATCAGTTCGAAGAATCAGCCAGTCTACTCAGCATATACTGCAAGTCCTGCACGGTTTCAGCCAGGATGACGATATCGTCCGCAAACCTCAAGTGTGATAGGTACTCGCCGTTAACCTTTATACCCCGCCCTTTCCAGTGTATCGTCTTAAACATATCCTCCATGGTATTCGTGAACAATTTGGGGGAAATAACGTCCCCTTGTCTCACTCCTCGATGCAGAAGGATAGGTTCAGATTGCTGATTCTGCACTTGGACGGTCATAGACGCGGTTTCGTAGAGACCTTACAGCACTTGGACATATCGCCAATCCACTTAAACCTTTATTCCTACAAACATTTCAAGTTGATGTCCTTCTGTCACAATTGTGACAAAATGGAATACGCAAATGTGTTTTAATTTGAAAATGACTTCAACGGCGATTTTTCTATTTGCGGACCTCCTCAGATAGTTAAAGAAGTGAACGGTTAAAATGTTGTAGAATGTTCATAAAATGTAATTCTATCTTTGACCATCCTGCGTGGGCTCGCTGAGGATGGCGGCTGGGACGAGTCCGCAGCCACTC
This sequence comes from Croniades pieria auraria, assembly GCA_018248815.1. Taxonomy (NCBI): domain Eukaryota; kingdom Metazoa; phylum Arthropoda; class Insecta; order Lepidoptera; family Hesperiidae; genus Croniades; species Croniades pieria. Next base: position 1,975 of record DWJK01003642.1, read on the forward strand.
TGCATTACAATTTTATTGCACTTGGCGTAAACACGTCACTGCTAGTGCAGGCTATTTCAAACTAATCTACACGACAATTACGCAGCCTGTGGACTTTCGTTACCTACGTACATAAATATTCTTCTTTGGCTGCATGACTAAAATAACATAACGTAACATCACGCTTGTATTATTTCGAAGGGGCAGACAGAGTAGTGCAGTAATTCCATTTCACCGGTTATGTTATACTTTCCATGGAAAAGGAACCTGATACTGTGTGATAAATAATTTAAAAACATTTTTTTCTTATATCAAGAGACAGCGAAACGTAGACGGCCCACCGAGTGTTTACCAGTGGGTCCATAAGAGATCACCGACCTCTATAGACATTTACGACGTCACAGGTGTTACACACGTGATGCCTGTCTTGAAGGAACTTTTCAATGCTACGTTTGCAGAACTATACGCTATAGCTGTACACCGGTCTTATTTATCAGTTGATTGTCTTTTGTTCGTCGAATATTTGAAGCATGTCGATGAAACTTACGTAATAAATATTATGGCTGTAAATATGACAGAAGATTTTACAGCAACGTAGCAATTATTTGTTATTAACGGTGCGCTGGCAGGGAATGGGAGCGGCCCGCTAGTACCTTAGCACAAATTGATTCTTATACGACGAACATCATGTTAATTATGGCAATTAACTGTCAAAAAATGTAATCGTAAGATAATGTGAAGATGTTTAGGGAATTAAATATATTTTACTATTAAATGTTTCGTATTTATACACATGATTAAATATGTACCAGCTTAACTCACGTACGTTTTTCGGGATGCCGGTACATATTTAATCATATGAATTACTGTACGGTACATATTTAATCATATGAATTACTGTACGGTACATATTTAATCATATGAATTACTTACATAGTTCTGAATAGTTTGCACTAGCAATATGGTAATAAATTATTTTTGAAAGCGCCAATAGCTGCAGCTAAGTGTTCCATTAGGGACTAGATTAAGACGATTTCGTGGGACGTATGTTCGAGAAATATAATACTCGTGTGTAGTGTGGCCATCAATCCTTGTGGGCTTCATAGAGCGTCGAGGAGTAACGGCTCGTAAAGCTCAGCATCAATCATGACATAACGGGATCTACGCACTATCCGCGCGCAACGCTCTTTGTAAAAGGGTTCAATAAGTGCAAATTACACAAAAACTCCTGACGTTTGTGTGTGTGTGTGTACAATTAAATTATGTTTATCTTTAATTTCCCTGAAAAGTTCTTACGCACTATCCTTTATGCTACACGGTAAGTAGCAAACTTAAAATGGTCTCGTTAACGCTAAATTTATATACTTATTTCGCACCGTGTGTGGTGCAATGGAAAATGGACAATGCGTAAGCCACACGAGTTGCTCGTAAAGTTTAGCTTCCATCATACATTTCCAATTAATGTCTTCTTCGAGGTTACAATACACTATAAATAATCAAGAATCTTATAGGTAATCAATACCTTTGAAGATACCGCTCAGATCTGAGGAACAAGTCAATAAATTAGATAATTTGTTTACAAACAAAAAAGCAAATACAGTTTTATAGTAAAAGTGAGCAATTGTTTTGGTTGTAATTTATTAAATGGACTAGTATTTATCGCTGTTGCACATTTAAAAATATGTATCGGCCTTTATCGAAATGTTAATGGGTTCACTAAATTATGTAAAGCCAGAGCTAGACTGTGGCCTTAACACTTCTCATTCTGAGAGGAGATCCGGGGCCAATAGCGCTGTTTAATGGAACGGAATGTTTGATGATCACAGTGATCACAATCTTTATCTATTACTGTCTTGAGGAAATAATGCGCATATATAATGGGTATATAAGATAAGAGTGATAGGGCAACAAGTACAGTCAGAATGGCTATGAACTTCTGATCATTCAATATCTAAGGGTTTATAGTGTATACTCCAAATTGGTTTTGAAAACATTTTGTAAAAGCGCTTCAATGCTTAAAAAGCTTCTAAATATATTAAAAGTATACAAACCTAACTTTGTGACTGGTAAGAAGAAATCTTAGTAAAACGATACACGTTAGACATAATGATACATGTAGATGGTTGCAGGCGCCGAGGGGGGCCAAGACATGTATCTCGACGAAATAGGTGAGATACTGGATGATGGGGAATCTTAATTCTCCAAATAGTCGTGCGTGTATAACAAGAGATGCCACGAGAAGCACGGCAGCTCGACGAATATGCCTCTTTGTCACTGTTTGTTCTCTGCCTCTGTTACTCTGCAGGCTACGTAAACAAATATAGTAACTATTGAGTCATTGAGTGTTGTAATGTTAAAGAGCTTGCGATGCGCTTGTGATAACATATACGAGTAGTTGTCCAGAAAAGGGTTACTTATTTAATTATTCCATAATATTATTTCATCCAAGGATTATATTTATTATAATAAGTTGTTTAAAGGTTGCTATTTATTTAAGGTTTAGGTACAAATATGTATCTGTTGCCAGCAAGTCTGCACTTATTAATTTTTATCTTTTAAACTTGTTTGGTGAATGAATGAATCACTTAGTTTCGATTGATGCCACCGTCAGGGAGCAGTTTAAGATGAAATACTACCTGGAATTACGACAAGTAGGGATACATTTGTATTTGGTGTTATTTCTGTGGCTGTCTTTTTGATCGAGTGGTTGCTAACGCGACTGCCGATCGGGAGGTTCTGGGCTCAAATCCCGGGTCGGGTACTATTGGATTTTTATAATTTAGAATTTCTAGTAGCGACTCGGAGTCTGAAATTGCGCCCAGTGTATGGCAACAGGCTCACCACCTGTTCATCCCTCCTCTGCCTACCCTTTCGGAGATTATAGACGTGATGTTCCTTTTTTTTCTGTGGCATTATTTTCGACGTCCGGATTTTAAAAATTTGTGACATTACAGCATTTGTCATACCATCGCTATAGGATACAAACGCTGCGACTCATACTTTCGCAGGCGATCCATAGATAGAGATCTCTACTACAGTAAGTTTTGATTATATTGTAGGAGACGTAATCAACTAAATTACAATAATGTTGTGCCACTAAGTGCCGAATACTTCTACCCTTAGAGACCTGATGTGCTCCTTGTGCATTCCACGTTCTCTTCATGCGCGTGCGCCGGTTGCGGACACTTCGGGATCTAATTGCAATTTATCCACTTTTATTTATTTCTAAATGCAGGCCAACCGCGGACGTAGTCGCGCGATTAACTAGTGCACCATTAAAGGTTATCTTAGACACTAAACGAAATATCACTTATACATTAAGTTTGGGAAGGTTTTTACGCAACGTCAAACATTCGTTGTTTTCCTGTAGCCTAGCGCCTAAGTGTGCTTCAAGGCGACACTAAATAAATACTGAATAGATGTGTAGGTTATACGAAACGATTTGAAGGAAGACAGGCAATTGGCATTAGTACGTTAGGCACGTCTCGGTGTGGGCGTTCATATTGGAACCAGCGATATGGGTCAATGCGGTATCTAGACGACTCTTCGACCGAAACTTTTCAATTACTATTATATATTCACGTCAGCTTCCTTGTGGGGTGAGCCAGAAGCACCGGCTACTGGTAGTGTTCGATTGGAAGTAGCATTTAGAGCAATAGATGTTTGACATATTATCTAATTGTTATAAAAGAAATCAGCATATTAGTATTGGAATTGCCAACAAACACTTTACGATGTGGGCGTTCAAAATGAAACGAATTTACAATGCGAAGTTCGCGACTTTGAACGCTAATCATTTTTGTTACATGACGTTAATAATATAGAGTACCCTTTTGAAAGATTAGGAAGTATTCAGTGTAAATAGTATGTAGCGTTTTGGAGGAAGATGGTCATTTGGCAGCGGGGCGGGCGGGAGGACTTAGGCGCTAACGCGATGTGGGTCACTATGTTAACGCCACCTATTTAGTGGCCGGAGTTATGACTTTTGTGAATTAGAATTATCGTCATACTGTATGAGGAAAATTAATAGCTAGTAATAATAATTTGTTATTATGGCAATTGCAAAGGGTGGTTGGTGTAAAACTTTCTTGTATTAAAAACAATTTTAGTAGAGAAAAGGCCTCGTATCTATAACAGTTGGAATTGCTAAAGTATTCATTTTCAAATCATTGAAATAGATGAAAAACCTGTTTACATTTCATATTCTAATAATGCATTAAGTTGGCCGCTTAGCATGCATTTAACCTGATTTCCATGGCGTCTCGGAAGTCTGGGAAATATAGGTCAGATTGTTTTGCAACATCCCAATACCCACGTGTCGACACAGCGTCCGGCGGAGTTTACACTTCATGGATAGCTATATTTTTATAGCAATGTTTACTTTACTCAGATACAAAATATCGTGCGACAAACTAACATTTTATTGATGAAATACTCTATGAATAGAGTGATGCATAAGCACGTCAAATCTGTAATGACAGAGATGTTCGGCACGCGGTGCGCTCTGCCTACCCCGTAAGGGACCCGACGCGATGGTATAGTACTAATATGAAATCCTTCATGCCATTAGCGCTGCAAGACCTATGAATGAAGACTACGTTATAAAAAATCACATATGAATATTTTCCAAGTACAATGTTTGTCGTCGGTTTGTAGGTGGAACATAAAGTTGATTGTACATTGTCCGTTCAGTATCGATCCCATGTTGTGACGGACGCCCGCTTATACAATACATTCCGACAAAAAAAGGCACGAGCCGAGATACTTTTATGCGACTAACTCTTCTTGTTTTGTTGTGAACAAGTTTACGTTATGGAGATAGGGAGGCCCGACCGGTTCCACGCCCACGAGTCCCCCGACGCTTCATTTCGGTCAGATGTGGTGGTATTCGCGAAAGTTCACCACCAGCGCGTCCCATCACTTGATATTATCGCCACAAGTGTATTGGTACAACAATATGTTATAAACATTAGAGTTATTTTAGTGGCGTGACCTCAGATTTTTATTATTCGCTTCGATGGCGGCCGTATTAATGAAACAAGTTTGTGGTTGGAATTCTATTGTATGAATCGTATTAGTACTTATCAGTTGTTTGTTTTTCCTTGAAATGCTACTTCTACGTAAATACAACTCACGATTTGACCACGTACATGAAACTGTTTTTGTGTAAAGCGCGCTACCTACCAAGCCGAAGCTAAATAAAGTAAACCGTGTTACATTACAACGTGTATCTAACTTTACTTAATTTATACCTCCTTCCAGCCTGCCTGACTGCCTTTCTGGTCAAACGGTTGCAAGCGCGACTGCTGATCGGGAGGTCCTGGTTCAAATCCCAGGTCGGGAACTTGTCGTGTGGCATTAGGCTCGCTATCAATTCCATTGTGGCACTTAAACGTTACTGGTGTACCGTGGGAGTGTACTACACTCCTCTGTTACGGTAAATAAGGTGTAATGTTACATTGAATAAGGTACCTGAATGCCCAAGTAGAAAGTTTTGATGAAAACATTGAATAACATCATTATTGCCTAAATTTTAACAGGTTATGTTTTTAAAACAGTAAGTATGATACGAGAATAATTAAATACTAGACAGTTGCATGTGTTATCACGTGATATCATGTGATGTGATGACAGGTCACATCTTTCTCGTTAAGTTAGAAACTAAATCAAAAAGCCAAGTCTCAGAACTCAATCATTGTCCCTCATTCAATCAACGAATCTAGATTATTTAATTGGTGTACTTAATGCAACACTGGCATAATGGTATTATGTGTCAATAATAATATTGTCAAATCCTAGTCGCCAGAAGTAACAAACAGCTTTTTGATGAGCGTGGGCAAGGCGTCCTGCTATTGACTTTCTATTAGCTCTGATTGAGGTCAAACGATTCTTAAATATTGCAATAAAGTACGATTACATGTTAGTCTTCCACTTGGTGTAATATTGTTTAAGATAATATGCCAGTAATAGTGCTGTGGCATTAACCCTCGTCTTGAGAGGAGACGCATGTCCGACAGTGGAACGATAAAAATGTTCATGAACATAATAATTAGCACTTTCGGTATTCGCAATTGTGGCAGCCAGAGGCACCATTCGTGTTTACTGATTAGTTAATCTAGTTCAGGTTAGGTAAATAAATATATTTAGTAGATGCACTGCGCTTTTTACATACAAATCAGCCATAATATGAAGAAATTGATAAATGCCATATGATATTGTAATATTTCACATTTGATTATCTAACAAAATTCTTTATTTTGTCGGATTTATATCCTTTTTATTTATTCATCCGTTATAAAAGGTATTTTATTCCCTTAACAGGTCCATCGCATTAATTCGTATCACCACCTACGCATTTGACATAAGCCAAATTTGACTAATAAATTGTGATTCCTTTACACGTAGAAAAATACCGTTATGAGACTAACAGCAAAATTTCGAAATAAAATGAAGAAAAGAATAGCATTTACTGTTTGTTCCTTTTACACGGAAGGTCTTAAGGTATAATGTGGTTATTTAATGAGTTGTCTAATGAAAGTGGGCACATGTCTAAACGGTGCGCTCACTCCATCAGTTCAAAGTCGCTCGGCGAGCTATGGAGCGAGCTATGCTCGGAGTCTCCCTGAAGGATATGATCAGAAATGATACTATCATCATGATACTATGATCATGATGAGATGTTTAAAATCAAAGCATAATATTTTAATGCGTAACTTTTTTATTTAATTTTCTTAAACACTATGAGAATTTTCACATAAGAAATATAGAAACACTAATTTACATTTTAAATATTGAGAGTAATCGTGAATTGCATTTGTAGTTCATTTTTTATTCACCTTCGGAATTTCCCATCGTAACGCAAATGTAGCGAATCTCAAATCCGAAGGAAAGAATACGAGTAATATAAAAATAAATCACTTACGTGATGATTCGGCAAAGAGGTTCATCGAATGTGACCTCGGTTAACGAGCAATATAAGAATTGTGTTTTTACAATGTGCCTATCTCGGAATTTGTAGGTTTTTGTGCCTGACATCGAGTGAAGACGGTAATCACAGCATTACATCGCTGGTGGAGTGTGCAGGGTTATATAAAAAGCGTAGCTGTGGAAAATTGGCTAAATAGTTTAGCCGACTTCTTCTTTTATATTTACGTTTTAATGTAAAACTGTCTTTCTGCAAAAACCTAGCACTACTTAATTTTTATAATTTCTTAACCTCCAATGTTGCCCGTTTGTTTTTAAGATTACCTGATTCTAATGTTACTAAAAACGTATAGTTATTGGTCTAAATCTAAGATAAAATCCATTATAGATATAGGTGTAGCAAATAAACATAATGTCGTAATTATTTAAATCCCCCATTTAGTATTTCTAAATCAAAATATTCCCACCAGAAGTTTATAGAATGTTGCTAAGCTCTATAATAAATTCATCTAAATATTGCATCGCGGTCTTACGCTCCTGAAAGATGTCTTGAGGAACGCCTAAAATTACATATGCATAAAACGAAATTAAACAGCCTTGTCGCGCGCACGAGCGCGTGATGAGTTTTTCTTGTTTCAACAACAAAACTATACAAATTGCCGTAACGACGGGACCTACTCACCGCCTAGTGATGTGAGAAACCCCTTAAATATAATACCATACGAAAATATTTTGATTCAATCACATATTTACGTTTTCATTGTTAATGGAAACGTCTGCACCGCCGAGCACTGTTGTTTCCGCATCTGCAGGACTCCTGGAGCACATTTTTTGGATTGCTATAATTATGTTTTAAATGTTGTTAGTTGCAAAATACATTCAAAACACGTTCTCAAGGATGTACTTTTTTAGTACAAGTGGTTTATAATTAGTTTTATTACTCCACCTCGGGCCAGATACCCAAGACGATGGGGTTCAGTTCAATATTTTCGTGACTGTGATAAATAAAAGACCACTTTTCGTATAAATTACTAAATTATTCGTTACTTAAAATTACTCAGTATTAATCACTTAATTACTTAAATACTAAATTGCTACTAAGTAGTCAGATATTCATTACTAATATAACCGAAGACGAAATACAAAAGATGTTTATAGCGTAACTTTAAGACTCGCTTATAAAATATTTAGTCATACTTAATATTCATCCAATATGTTCGTACGTGACAGAGTTAATATAACATTGAATGGAAAATATTACAGTTTCAAATGTGCCCAACACGAAATGTCCGTTATATGTTTAAAGGAATTAGAGCTCATTGTCAGTTAAACTCGCTAAAGTAAATGTTTTCATATTTACCATATTTATACGAATATCACATCCCTAGCACGATCATATCCCTCACTAGTGCTGGCCGACCGGTACATTGTACGTTACATAATGGTCCTGTGTAATTAGCGTAGTTCTTTGTGAGCCTCTAGGTATTATCATTTTATTGCTTTCCTGTCGTAAAAAGACGAGGTCACCGAACAAAGTGCAACTGTTGACGAGCAATAGCTGCAGTTTTCCGTGCGCTCAATGTACGTGGGCCCGCTTTATTGACTCTAACCTACATCAGAAACGTCGCACTCTTACTTCTAATATGGTGATATAATTGTGAAGATTGTCTGTGCTAAGGTATTTCAAGTTCGCAGTGTCTCCCGCTTTGAACTATATTTCAAAATTATTTCAATATTTCCGTCTTCTTAGGACACGTCCGTAACTTCAGTCTGGTTATTACCGTCGGTAACTGTCGTTAAATATTGTCGAGGTCCCTTAAAATGCTTAAATAGTTGCCAACGCTGGTGTCGAACTATCTGTTTACTCTCTGAAAGAGCAGTGTTCAGCAACAGGTCGTAAATCGGTTGCGATTATATATTGGACAATTTAAATATGAATACGCCGCACTATTAAACTCATCACATATCTCTTTTATTCATATAGGTTTTTCTTTACACCGCAACATAATTAACTTCATTGTATTTTAGTGACTTTTCTCAATCACAGGCTGTAATAATAATTCTAAAATGTTGATGTTTGTGGACCTGACCTGACTATAAGCTCGTTTTACGACATATGTCATCTTCATCATTATCTTTCAATCCACACATCCACTGCTATAATTCCCACAACTCACAAAAAATATTGAAGTTTAAATGAAGTATGAAAATATAATAGGTACTAAAAAGGGCGGTAACTACAGGAATGTAGTAGTGTCCCGGCTAGGTGCATATAAAGGCGACAATACTACAGGCTGTTGTCCCAGATCAGGTGGTCGAAGAATTATTTATTAAAAATAAAAGAAGAATGCTTTATTACAAATTAACAGAAAACCAGGAAGAGTTATTAGCAAGGAATTGCGTGAAACACAACATGAGGATGCAAGTCCAATGAAATTATCAAACAATATCTGAAATAAGTATTATACAAACGTGTATCAGCAGAGTTGTAACATCCAATTAGGGTTGCCATATAACTATAACTAAGAAACAAAATACGTTTCATATCACTATGAATTATCTTAAATTTGTTTAACAACATTACCGTTGATTTTGATGATATCAGATGCGGAATATAAGAAATGTTTAAATAAATTATTAAACGCATATGAATCCTATACCATTACTCGTTATAAAGAACATATTTACCTTCGTAAAACAAATTTGCGGCAACCCTAGCTAAACGTCTATTAAAATTATTCCCCTGAAAATACCCATTATGCTAATAGTTCTGTATAATAAAACGTGGTTAAAATTATACACTTGAATGTGTTCTTGTCAAATCTGCTCCATCAGTCGTGACTGCACACATCGCCCGAGCGTAAATGTTAATTGTGATATCAATCGGTGAAGGCTAAAATATACTATAATGTGAACAGTTCCTACCTGCGTGGAAGGCAAATTGGAGAATCCGGCATATTATGAACTGCTCTTCTAATGTATCGGGGGCTTGCTAAGTTTAATAAATATGAAATATGTATTATTATTCTTACTATTATTATATTATCATGCGAGCTCCCTGACGGTATGGAGAGAGCACGGAATGCTGGATATATCTATCGTTACAGACCTAACGGTCTTCTTCCAGATTCGTCACTCTCTTCACACACGCACGCCGGTTTCAAAGACCTCTGCTGTCTCGGTGATATATAGGCGATCTTCATCTTCTGCGGTACCTGTATTCATTAACATACGCATAGTATGTGAGTTTAATATAAAAATATAAACATTATTAACAAAATGGTAATAATGACGCGAAGTGATACTAGTGTTTCTCGAACATTCGAGAGGGGTTAGGAGAATTCTATTTGAAATTAGGATAACGATTATACTGACTTATTAATTGTAGCATAGCATAGGTTGGTTAGCGGTATCTTTTTAAAATAAAAATTTAGGTTTCATATAGATGTTTCATAGTGTATTTAGATATAAATATTTCATCGTCGGTATTCGGACAATTCGCAACGTGCCGGGCTGCCGACCATCGCCGACATAAACTTACAGCGGTTCTCATTTACAATTAATAAATAATGATTTATTGCACGAGGAAAATATAAAAGCTTAACGAGTTTATGTTGATTGTCGGAAACGATTCTCATTCGTGAAACATTGTTAACCTATTTTATGGAATGAATATACAGATATCAGCTGACGGGAGTTAAACTTCGAAACTGGAGTAAGAGCATGAAAAGAATTGATGAATATGGACAAAACGCGTCAGGTCTGAAAGGATAGAGATACTCGTATTTGGCAGTCGGTATTCTCTACCTACGAAATTATTATCATATAAGAATGTAATAATAATAATCGACCCATTTATCGTTCCACTGTTGGAATATGGGTCTCCTCTCAGTATGAGAGGATTAAGGCCGTAGTCTGCCACGCTGGCCAAGTGCGGATTGGCAGACTTCACACACCTTAGAAATTTATTTTTTTCTTTATAAATTCTAAGGCGTGCAGGTTTC
>DWJK01003643.1:0-12880 GCA_018248815.1 Croniades pieria auraria
ACCCATTAACATTCCACTGTTGGAATATGAGTCTCCTCCCATATTGAGAGGGTTAAGGCCGTAGTCCTCCACGCTGGACAAGTGCGGGTTGGCGGACTTCGCACACCTTAGAAACATTTTGTTTATCTTGTTACTATGCAAATAATCAAGCGAGCTACCTGATAATACGTACAAAATGCTGCCCACAGATATACAAATGTATGTATTACTAGAAGTGGCAACACCAGGCCAATGCTCAGAAAGGAAGTCACAGATCTATTTATGAAATACCCCTAACTTGCAGTTGGAACTCTACCTGTGTAATATCATCCTAGTTTTTCAATGCCGTATAGCACTGACATGACTGCGATAAATTATTAATAACAAAATAAAATCTATACCCCGTAGAGTTCTCCAATTTTAGTTCAAGTCATGTTAGCTCTGCCGGCTTGCAGTCGGCTAGTTTGGTAGACTACTATTTTACATTTTTTATGCTCAGCGAAAACCTGAGTCCCGTGGTATACACAACTATAAATGCTTTATATAGGTAATATTCTTAATAAAGATAATACATTTTACTATCAAATATTTGAAGTATAATATGGTTCTCGCAGCGGTCGTGGCGGAAAGCGCAGAAACGAATCATTAACGGCGGGGAAAGCAAAGTTAAGTAATTAGTGTTATAGCGGTTAGGGGCGTCGACGGAAGGTTGTATAAGGTTGCATATATTTATTTTGTTTTTATTATATTATTTCGGTTCCTACCTGGTTGCCACACATTTTAAAAACTTCCAACATGTGTTGTGTAGTGATCATTTCTATAACAAATTATAGTCAAATCCCCTACTCCGTTGGCCAAGTGCAAGTTGGAAACTTAATACGTTTTAAACAGCAAATTTATAAAGCACGTGTTAGCATAGCAATAACAACTTTGGTGCTAAAATTGGTTACGTTTCCAGGTCTCAAAATCACTGTTAGTAAAGTTACATACCAGTATGGGAAACTGGTAAAGAAAACACTAAGTAGGCTTCTAAAGTATTATATAAAACTATATCAACAACATAAAGATCACCAAACCGTCACACGATATAGAAGACAGCTATTCAATAAATAATAGACACCTCTTTGGAAGCTCCCAATGCCATATCGTTTAGTGAACATTAAAGAAGGAAGTTAAAACAATACTTTGAAAGCACGCGTAAAACAAATACACGATTAAACGTATCCACGATTTAATTGACCACAATTTAATTGATCACAATTTTATTGATCACAATTTTATTGAAGGTTAAGGCTAAATCGAAGTATTACCGTTACAGCCATTGTCGAGGTTTTTGTTAATAATAATCAATTAATACTGTATTAATTATTCAAATTGGTTAGGAAACGCAAAGATCAATGTTATGCAAACACATTTCGAACGGAATCGAACGTCGACCTTCTCCGTCTACGGTCGGCGGACGGTCGATCACCCAGCGGTATACTGCGATTGAACCGTTTTGAACATTGCAAAAACATATTCGCCACTAAATAAAAATTTTGATACATTATATAGACGGTTCTATAATGTAGTATGCAACACTGCAGTATCATGCCCTCATTTATTACAGTCACTATTAAGTTAAGTTTCTTGCGATACTATTTGGGCTATCCCGAAAGAACACCACGATTTAAGCCGATTAAAACTTGGGAGAGTATTCATCTTCTCTGCCTACCTCTTTCGGTAATACTTCTTCATGTTATATCACATTATAATCATGTATATAGAAGTATGTAATAGTATATAATAATATTTAATAGTATTATATCAAAAGCTGTGAACCGTCGTATAATATTTTAAGATGCGCGCCGCGACGCACTTTCGCGCCGCGCGCACTTGCCATGCACACCGCAGGCCCCTGTTTGGTGAAACTGCGAAAACTGTGTTTGTGCACTTTCTGACCGGATCCGGATACGAAAAAATCTAAGGTACACCTTAGATAATACGCGCCAATGAACTCGCCAATGAAGTGTCACGTTGGATGTATAAACCAAATCGAAAATCCTTTAAAACATTTTTTAATAATTAAAAGAGTGCCAATTAATAATTGAGCTTGTCATTTGTTACTTTTTTGTATTTTTTTTAATATTTATAAAATAAAAACACATCGCATACGAAATGTATAACTCAAAGCTCTGTTTCGGCAATAAGACGTACGAGTAGCAGCTCTAAGAATGTAGCTTGACGCTTCCTATTCAGATTTTAATATAAAATATTTAAACATAAATAGATTTACACGTAGCGTAGTTAAATTAATGTTTCAGCACAGCACCAACTACAAAATTATACATGTGTAATGAGAATTACATTCATACTCGTATAAACAGCCACACTAAATGTCATTGGTATATTGCTATCGAGCAGGTATTAACAGGTCATTCTATTCTAAAAGCTGCATAATCAATTCTTTTTATTCAAAAACAATGCAATGAAAAATGCCTATCGAATATAAATCGTACATACAAAAAAGTCGATACAATTCAAAGTAAATTACCCATAGTTATTTGGGCATGACAAACGAAAATGAATCTGAGTTTCGGTGTAACGAACTGCTAATGAACTTGGATATCATCCTCGAGGTAGAGAAGGGAGGGGCGGGGGGCGGGGAGCACTAATCGACGCTTTTTGTATATATTGTTTAAAAGCACGTGTACGGTTTTTATGTTGGACATGGTACAAAAACAGTAGGTAAACAATTTGTTGACAGTCCTAAACGTTTACTGACAAGCGGTAATTTGCCATCAGTGGAAACATTTAGTTGGGTAGCTGCTGGCACGATTTCGTGGTTGCCACGTGTATCCAGACGTGAACTCACTGAATATTAATAACAACTGCAGAGAATTGTAACATACTTATCTAATCTACAGACAAACCCTGTGCTGTTGTAGGGACCATCTCTTGTTATACCAAATGAACACAAATATCTGCACTAGGTGGGAAACGAATCCGCAAACCGCGTGTCAGCCCTCAGTCCCTTTAACCATTGCTTCAACAGAACAGTCGCAGTCGAATACTATTAATAAAGGCAGATAAAACATCGAATGGGCTTGTTGTCGTAATCCGCTATTTAAGACAAAAATAGATATTTAGTACACATCTTTATTAATGTATCAGCGTCAGTAAATTTACTGGTCTAATTTTGCAGAGGTGCAAAAATTCAACTGGAAGGAGTCTGCCCAAGATCGGCGCAAGTGGCGTCTCTTAGTGTCGGAGGCCAAGATCCTCTTTGGGTCGCTGAGCCGGCGTAGTAAGTAAGTAAGTAATATTGCACACTTCTCTTCGAATATTAAAAGTTAAGGCGTTGTTATGATCACAAGTCTCGCTAGCTGCTCATTGGTAAGTTCACAACTCTGGCCAGATACTCATTGGTAAACTAGATACTCCTTACAGTAGTTACCAAAGAATGCTAAGCTATATTAATTCACTCACGATGTGTTCCTTCATCGTCATAATGTGAATAATCTAATATAATAATGCATACAGTTAAAAATGCACAAAACTTTACAAATCTAGAGATTCGTGTCAAAGATTCTACCCTTGAACTACGGAGCATTACTCCTGATTGTATTTTAATTTATTCTAAGAATGATCTACAATAATGATTAGGTGATTTCCTATAGAAGCTATTAAAAGGTTTATGTAGCCCAAAACCCAGCGCCGTCAGGACTATGTTGTGTTCTAAACTTAGACCTTATTAATGACAATGTGTGTGTAGCCGAAATCAGCTCTATTGGACGTGAGGAAGAAATAACAAGTCATAATGATAACTAACAATATCATAACTGCTCGCCCTTTAAACACAGTGGACACATAAAAACCAAGCGGTCATGCAGCTGACTCAAGTCGCTGCGTGCACACGTAAATAAGTTAATTTAACTCGAAAAGATATCGAGGTTCAAGGTTCGGTTGCGTAAGATTACGTCATCGGGTCAGCGACCGACGTTATGATTCCTACCTGTCATAGATACTATCAAGTCCAGGAAACTGGAATTATGCAGCTGTAACTGACTGCTCTGCCGTGTGATTACAGATGACGCTATTGAATTATTACCTCTTGGACACGTTTATGACCAGCTTGGAATGTGACAGGTATTAATCGCATACCAACATACGCTAATTGAGCTAATGTTACTAATAATCCTATTCGTGCTGTTCTGTTACACTTTAATACTAATCTAATTAACAAAACATAACATCACGCGTGTAATCCCCGAGGGGATAGGCAGAGGAGTGTAGTACACTCCCACGTTTCACCAGTTACGTTTAAGTCTCATGGAATAGGTGATGAGCCTATTGCCATACACCGGGCACACATCCAGACTCCGAGTCACACATCTTATTAACACAACTGGTACTAATTCATATTAAGTCCTATTACTAAAGTCCTGTTCGTGCTGGGTTGCGACCTCTAGTCCTAGACCTAGTCATTCACGGACCACAGCGACCTCTTGTTACAGCTGACTTCCCGTTTGCTAATCTTTTCATATAAAAAGTTTGCCCTCAAAATATGCAACCTTTATAGGTACTAAATTTTATGTCTCATGTTACAAAATTCGACCCGTCTTTTGTATGACTCCGGGACATTTTTACAAGTAAACATTTTATTTATCCAAAATAACTTCACTACTAATTATTATTAGTCATAGAGTATTATATTAAAGAAAATTTACAGAATTTAGACAAACATTTAAGATACTTTTTTGAACGCGAGGATAGTAAATTCAACTTAAAAATATTATAATTATAATGGCCGACGTCGTACCCAACTAGTAAATGTCATCCAGATGTCTGGATCAATGAGTGTCTCATTGTAAAGGTCTGCAATCAAATACAAGGACTCCTGCAAACTACCAATACTGATATTGTGAAATAAACATACAGACTTTTTAAAAAAAAAATCTACAGCTCAGGTGACATGTTGCACTGTAACGAACATATTATATTTGTAAATATAAATATGCTGTTTCATATATCTTATCTATTTTTCTCTCTTTCTCTCAAGTAAAGATAGGCGGAGTGCAAATCAAAATCAAATCATTATTGTGCAAATCTCTCGCCATACTGAAGGCTTTACTCAGACTATTTATTAGTGCAATTAAAATGAAATAAACATCATATCATCATAGCTATAATCCCCGAAGAGTTAGGCAAAGGAATTCAGTACTCTCCAATAATTCAGGAAAGGAAAACATAAAAAATTTATTATATTAGAAAACCAAAGATTTAATACTAAATTGAAAAAATAAACCAAAAGAGTTACTTTAAAAAATATTACAAGTAATAGTAATAATGCGAGGCAAAAGATATAATATTTCCTATTACGTACTGATACGAGTGTTTAGAAACGCGAGGTTCAAGGCTCGGTTGCGTAACTCCGCCGGTGAACGACCTCGCTTATAATTCGCACTGCGTTATATTATCTGTTTCGGTTGCCATTGGTTACCGCGCTTATTACGTTCCCATGATATAGTTTTGGTGTTGCCCGCTGTTTAGTAAACACATCACAATTAATTAGAGTGTGTTAACATTGCAGAGAATTTAAAATGCTTTGTAGTTTTGTAAGAAAACAACGTAATGTAAAATAATTAAATTAATTTAATGAAAATTAAACATAACTATCTGATTTTTTAACCATAAATACTTGTAGCGCCGACATAGAACGTAGGAAGGAAAGAAGAGAACAAACAAGTGAAATAATATCGTGACATTTTAATTAATGAGAATAAAACCACATTAGGGCAACACACATGTTTACATTTTAAGAATGTAAGAAATGTATGATTTTGGAATTGGTCGAAAAAGCTAATAAATGGGATAACAAGTATACTATTAATAAATCTTTATGAAATTGAGAGCCTTTTAAACACTTTTGAGAGTGACGTTAACAATTGATTCTTATTTCTACAAAGCTCCACAAGATAATGTAAGGTCCACGCTTATGTTAATTTCGAGAATGGAGTAGTAACCCGTTTTGCCTAAATACAGGCCCAGAATAATATCAAACTAAATACAAGTACCATTCCGTTATACAACATCACACAACTCACACGCAACGTGCAGTTAACGACCAACATGCAACTATTAATACACAGTAGCTGTTTTTCCTCACTTCCCACGCAGTTCCTGCTCGCAGTTCCGCAGGTTCAAGGCCCGGGTTGCGTAAGCCTAGCATTTCTCCTTACGTCACCAGTGCATTTCTTTTTATTTCCCTCACGCTAATCCATAGCCGGTGGTCATGTTGTATATTACAAATAAATGAATGGATTCACGAGTAGCTTAATTTTTCAAAATATTTGGTAATGTTGTATATTACAAATAAATGAATGGATTCGCGAGTCGTTCACTTTTTGTAATATCTGGTAATGTTGTATATTACAAATAAATGAATGGATTCGCGAGTGGTTCACTTTTTGTAATATCTGGTAATGTTGTATATTACAAATAAATGGATGGATTCACGAGTAGTTTAATTTTTCAAAATATTTGGTAATGTTGTATATTACAAATAAATGAAAGGATTCACGTGTCGTTTATCTTTTTTTTAATAATATCTTGTGATGCTTTTTAGGCGGCAAAACTGCTCACTTCCAATAGAGAGCGGGACAGCGGGAATCGACTAATTATACAATAAGAAAATACAATACACACTTGTGGCCTGAATACTGACAAAAAATATATGTAATTAAAACACAATATGATATATTAATAAATACATACTATAGGTTCACCATACTCACTTTTATGATTATTAAATAGCCTGTAGAAAATATTCAGATACCTTTCCAGTTAACAGTAACCACAGGGCAAAGAAATTACATATATATTTAAAATATATATGTAGTCGTAAATACATTTTTTACACCCAGACTCAGTACAAACACTTGCTCATCACCCAAATATTTTCTTAACACCCAGCTCTGCAGTTAGGTTCATTCACCAGTGAACTAACAGATTTGTCGTAAAACTCATTTTATTTAACCCTAGGTAACAAAATTGTGCGTAAAACCATCAGTCCGGTTACATAAACAATCGTGTCCAAGGAAATGGGTATTGTTAACAATAAAATGTATAAAATTGACCCGGAAATACTTTGCAAAAACGTAGCCCCTAGGGGCGAGCTCGTCTAACCTAACCCCTGGATATTAATTTAGATACTCTCATGACTATATTCATGAAATAACCTTACAGCACCTAAGCTATACCATAACTTAAAAACCAGCATAATCTTATATTGACGACTGCTTGGGATAAAGATATATATGTGCAACAAAATTAAATTTATAAATTTTTTATTGAGTTCAAAAGAACACATTTTGTTCTTTGGCCATAGCTAAACGGCCGAAGCACTAATTCTCCAATCCTCTATCATCAACATCATGATAGATCACAGCCTAATGATGCTGGTAACGATGAAGTTACTAAATAATATCCGACTTCGGTTCCCTACCCTCGTGATCAGTGTGGGTATCATGGGCAACAACTCCTGGCCTATGTACCACCCGAGGACTGACACAGGCCGATGATGATGATGATCCATAGTTCGAAGCAATTCCACTCACTGTTGCGCAATATACTGTACATACATACTTACATATGTACATGATGTTTGCAACGCACATGCGCCACCCGGTTATAAGCGGCTCGTAATATATTTGCCGATCCATTAGCGCGGTCCGTTATCAACGATCGCAACTCCACGGGTTCAAGGCCCGGGTTACGTAAGCTTCCCCGCATTTCACTTTACGTCACGCTCTTCATTGTTTCACTAGCTGCGTCTGCGCACGTACTTTCTACTTCCTTTTTCCCTAAACCAATAACGGAGTTAACAAGTTTTTCTATTGGAAAACTTAATACGTGGTATTTTGAGGTATACACGGATTATTTGGCTATCATAATATAAGGATATGGTTTATAATATGATTAACGTCATATTTTATATAGATAAAAGAAAACATCATAACAAAATCGCCACGCCTTTAATTTATAAAAGGTTTTGACGTCTACTATGATACTAGCCGAGAGCTATTAAATCTGCGATCCAATCTTCTCTTTCTATGAAGAGAATGATATGAAAAATTGGAATAATAAAAAGATCGATGAAGAGATCACGGTAATAAGATTCAAATACCCTTGTAAGATGGTACATTGTACCATTACTGTTTTGGTTTTGCCAAATTTTTGACTGCCTGGTATAAATATGTATGGGATGTATACGGATTTCCGCTCTAAATAATGATAAATAATAATAATCGACCTATTTATCATTCCACCGTTGGAATATGGGTCTCCTCTCATAATGAGAAGGTTAAGGGCATAGTCTGCCAAGCTGGCCAAGCGCTGATTGGCAGACTCCACACACCTTAGAATTTTTTTTCTTTATCAATTCTGAGTAGTTCGCTCTATAGCTAGGCATAAAATTATTTATAAGTATGCGTTTAGGATTTATCCTCATAGAATGGAGCACTGCCTAGTTTGGCATCAGATAGCCAAGTTAGAGTCGTCCTAAGATATTGTTAGATATTAGTTGTGTTGCCATAACTGGCTGAAAGATAAGCATTATTAGCATTTTGAAGGTCTTTACTTCTAACGTCCACTCTGCATGGAAGCAATAAGAGTAAAGATCTCAGTGCTAACTGAGAAATTATCTAACCACGAGAAAATTACTTATAAGTATAATCTCTAATAAATTTTAATATTTAGGACATTGCCAAGATCCGAGTAAAAATAATGGTACAATATTTGCATATCACCATGAAATATGATACACACTTAATGAACATCAATATCACTTTGTGTCAAATTGTTGCATTCTTCAATAACATACATATGTATGTGTATACGGCAACAGGCACACCCTTATTCCACGGGATGTATAGCATAATTAGCCAAGAGTGGGAAAAATAGACAGAGCGGGAATATTACTACCCAGGAAGAGGAGAAGAGAAGAATAGGCATTCCTTAGAGGAAATACGGGTTATATAGAATTATAATCGACCCATTAACATTCCACTGTTGGAATATGGGTCTCCTCTCATATTGAGAGGGTTAATCTACCACGGTTAATCTACCACGGAGGGTTATCTACCACGCTGACCAAGTGCGGGTTAGCGGACTTCACACACCTTGTAAATGATTTTTTTTTATAAATTCTAAGGTTTAAGTTTGCAGGTTTCTTGGCGATGTTTTCCTGCACCGTTAGCAAGTGATATTTAAATTTAAAACGCACTTTTGTGAAGAGGTGCGGCGCCATGGATTTAAACCCAGCACCTCCGGAGTGAGAGGCCGAATTGTTAACTACTAAGCTATCACTTGCTTGTTATTAGGGTTATATATAAACGGCCTGTATGTACATGTGTAGCACAACGTGAAGAAATAACCAGTATAATGAAATAAATAGATAAAATATATCTCAACAGTACTCGCTAAGTAGCACGTTTTAGACTTCATCTTTAACCCTATCATACTCTTCAAGTTAGAATGCTGCTGTGATATTTACTTAACTTTTCATGCACACAAGCACATACATGACCGTTTCTGAAATAAAAATCGAAGTTCTCTTTTTATCCGTTTTTTACAATATTTTAGCAAAACTACGCGATAAATATTTCCGTTAACCGCAACATGTTAAGTTGTAAAACAACGGTACAATAACAAACATGATATATGGAATTATTTGTGAGCTTGGCTGTTTAACCAAAAACTCATATTTCACATCATATTTGTTGAACACTAGTCACCTAAGGTAATTAGTGTCTGCGTGGCTACGCGCCTCGCAACGGTAGGTTAAGTCCTAAAGTTGCTCGCAGTTAGCGGGTTCAAGGCCCGCGTTGCGTAAGCTCGCATTTCACCTTGCGTCACCGCATTGTTTCACCCGTACTTTCATTCTGCGCACTCCACACACGCTTCCTTTGTATAGGAACCGTACATTTTGTTGTGTAGCGTTACGTAATGAATCGTCGAACTTGTGTGATATAAATCATATGTGACTGAAATATATTAATACTGAATTTATGTCGTGTCAACGTATTTTTATGCATGATGATGTGCCGTCGACTCTTTCAGGATTCCACTATTGGAAAAGGTTGTCTGTCTGAGAGGAGTTCTCTTCTCACCTTATACACTGTTGTATAAAAGAGATGTTTCAATATAGTACATAAAAAGATAATTTTTCGCGCACGTGATTAACATAATCCGGCAAATAGGTAATCTCGAATAACGCAGAGCTACTGGGGTCAGTCACATGAACCTGCAGTTACTCCTGTTGATTGTCATACGGTGTCGTCAATCCCCAGCCACCCTCTTCGAGCAGGAAATGAATCGTCGTGAATGAGGCGTCGTGCGCTCATGTCATCTGTTTGAGATTAAATGTTCCTATTAAAACGACGGCAACACCGTTCCTGTTGTTCGTATTCATTACTTGTTTGTCACTGTAACAGACTGCAACAATTGGTTGTAGCAAAAGAACGACACATTTAACGTGGACAGAACTTAACACACTATATTCGATCACTTAAAAAGGCGGTGATAGCTTAGTGCTTAAGAAATTCAGCCTCTCACTCCGGGGGTGCTGGGTTCAAATCCATGGCGCGCACCTCTTTACAAAAGTGAGTTTTAAATTTAAATATCACTTGCTAGCGGTGAAGGAAAACATCGTGAGGAAACATCGTGATTATGGCCTTAACCCTTTCAATACGAGAGAGACCCATATTCCAACAGTGGAATAACAAGTGGGTCGATTATTATTATAATTTTATTGTTATTTCTATATTCTATTGAATATACCTATCAATTGGATATTCTGTCATTTAATTCGTTTTCATCAATTTACTTGCTCTTTCTACATCAACTCTTAATTTCGTATATGCACATAATATTAATTGATAGTTTAAGATGATACATAGATGGGAGATGCTTTAGTATACAATATGATTGGTAGAAATAAGTGATGGTATCAATGTTAGAAAAAACATGCTCTGAATGTTCAAATAGAAGTAATAGGAGATGGAAGGATGACAAAACAAACACATAATATGAATGTTCACAGATGTTGGTGCCGAAGTGCCCACCCATCATGACCGAATAGGTCAGATACTGGCCGATGGGAGAGTCAGAAGTCTTCTATACAGGTGTGCGGATATGAAAAATATTTAATCACTTATTTAATATCAATCGTCGTTATTGTATTTAGAAATACCCACTGAAGCCCAAATAACAGATAGTACATTTGATAAATATATCATTTGAGGTACTAATCGTAAAAATGTTATAAAAAACGATCTTGTTTCGGTGTCATACTCTCTCATAACACGAGTAATACATATACATATAAAATATTAATGCTGTGTAATCTCCTGTAAAATGTCACTCTCTTCATATTACTCTCCCAATAGTAATTCCAGACAGAAAAATAATCATGGGATTAAATAAACCAAAGAAAAACAGTCGAATTATCTCGGACAATTTCTCCATCAAACGCCGGACTCCCAAAGGACATTAAATTAAAAGTAAGCCCGCGAAAGGTTGTAACGTAATTTTATTCAACAAAGAAAATCGAAAATGGTAAACTTAATACGTGAGACGAAAACGAAATTCTGGTTATCTTGTTTTGTGAATAAAATAAAAAAACCGTAGAGACATTGTTATCGCTTTACCTAAATTCGTGCTAAATTGTCATTTAAAAATATGTACGTTCTATTTCGATTTCAAAACAGTCTAGTTTTTTTAATGAAAATTCAGTAAATGTTAGAAAAAACATCAACTTTTGAATAGTGACGAAGACATTCCTAATAACTGTAATAATATAACAATAAATGTTAAAAAACAGAATTGACTTTTGAATAGTGACGAAGACATTCCTAATAACTGTAATAATATAATAATAAATTTTAAAAAACAGAATCGACTTTTGAATAGTGACGAAGATATTCCTAATAACTGTAATAGTATAATGATAAATTTTAAAAAGAGAATCGACTTTTGAATAGTGACGAAGATATTCCTAATAACTGTAATAATATAATGATAAATTTTAAAAAACAGAATCGACTTTTGAATAGTGACGAAAATATTCGTAATAACAATGTTGCTATAATAACTTCTCTCTCAACTATACGTATTAAAATGTAACGCGAAAAGTCAAGCCTTCAAAGCTTAAGGATAATATGAACCAAGTTACATAATAATATAATATATGTACATGTATCTGCGCCTGACATAATGCTCATAATACATTAATTCACTTATTTGGAATACTATCTGGAGACAGGTTGGTCGCCGCATGATGCAACGGACCCAGACACAGCTAAATATGCTGGCCGCCGATGGGCAGTAGCGTAGGTCGTGAAAAAAGCTATGCTCTGCGATCTCCAACCCGCATGCCCAGCATACGGATTATAGGCAAAAACTCTTTAAGGAAGGCTAGGCCTACAGAGACATATTTCACATAGTTCAACAGAGAACTGGGACAGGTTGAAGACGATGATGATGCAACCGTTTTTAAAATAGTTAAGCTAATACAAAATGGGAGACGAATTACGTTTGCAAGTAAAAAATTAATTTCTCTAGTAGAGCCGACATTCGGGCCATTTATTGATTTAGCAAAGTCAACGGAACCTGAAGACAGCTTTATCTTGATCTAAAGTAACTATCGTTTCGACTTTTAATTAAGATTCAGATGATCAGAGGTATAAAGGATATTATTAACTAGCTTTTTTTCATTTAAGACCTTTATTATTATAATTTAAATGAACGCTTGCAGTAAATATAAGTGTAACTTGGAATATATGTCATCATCATCATCATCAGCCTGCTCCCGTCCACTGCTGGACATAGGCCTCTCCAATAGCACGCCACTGAGCTCGAT
>DWJK01003644.1:0-12878 GCA_018248815.1 Croniades pieria auraria
GATCAGGAGGTCCTGGGTTCAAATTCCGGGTAGGGTATTATTTGATTATTTATTATTTATTATCGAGCTCAGTGGCGTGCCATTGGAGAGACCTATGTCCAGCGGTGGACGGGAGCAGGCTGATGATGATGATGATGATTATTTGATTTTTCTAATTTAGAATTTCTAGTAGTGACTCGGAGTCTGGATATGTGCCCGATGTATGGCAATAGGCTCACCACCTATTCTATGGAACGTAAACGTAACTGGTGAACCGTGGGAGTGTACTACCCTCCTCTGCCTACCCCTTCGGGAATTATAGGCGTGATGTTACAAATAAATTAATGATACATAGAAACAACGCTTTTCTTGCGTAAGCACATAGAATTAAAAATAATGCATAAAATTAACGACTTGGATCGTAAAGTGGCATAACAATAGGTATTAAAATATAAATATCATCAGTTGCCTGACTGATAATTATTATGCTGGTAAAGTCCAATAGGTTGACGATAAACCAATTGTTCAAGTGTTAATCATAACTGTTGTTTGAATAGGTGTTATATAAGAAAATGCGGTCCTAGCTTTATGTGGCAATCCATCTTGGTTCTCAGTATTAGCGACACGTCCGAACAGAAATGAAAAATCGTCAAGCCCATTAGACGCTAGCTCAATTCGAATTTGCATCAAAACTGCCATATTTCAAGGCGACGCCACTGCACTCAAGAATTCATCCGTTTTAAATATTTTTCACGTCCTACGTTTAAATGAATTTTAAATTAACTTTGAAAGGCCGCCAAGATTCTTCTAGCGCTGAACTGATCAGAAGAACCTTCACCAGACAATGCCAGCGCTCTAACAGTTTAATATTAAATCTAACGTGATTGAAAATTTTGATATTAGTAAAGCAGTTCATCATGTCGTTGTTCATTTAATCGATTTACTTTTATATGTATATTTGTTTATTAAGTAATTATGACGATGAATATAAGCAGAATAACATTTATGCTTGCGTAGTCGACAAATCTATCTCGAATTTTCTTTGTTTTCATGGAACATCATAATTTCAAAAGAAAGGAAAGTAATAGTACCTACACAAGAACAAAAATAGAATATGATATCTTATAATTACAGGTACCTAATGTTTACTTACAATGGAAATTAAAGCCTTTGAACATGACATACAAGGTACGTATGCACGTACTAATCCGAAGGTATTGCGAACATTCTGCTGCCATAACGCAAAATGATCGAATTCACACGAACTTGTAGGCATAAACCGCAAAACTAAGTGCGCGCTAGTTTTGCTTCTATTCGCTCAGCTATTCATTATTATACTCTGGTACTCAAGTTCCCGTATAAAGAAGTCTAAATCATAAAGATGTCGCTGTCGCCTATACAAAAGAGACCCAACGAGAACGCCAGTTGGCTGTCAAGCAGGAAATGAATTACACTCAGTATTTACCGGAAGATGACATTTCTCGAATCGGCCCATTAATTCCTAATGGCGCGCCGGGCAACATTTCATCTGTTTGGCTGAACACCAGGCCTTCGCCGCAGTGCTATTTTCAGTAGCGTATCCGAAAATTTATAACTATGAGTTAGTTCTAAATCGTTGGATAGCTGCAAAGTAAGTGGGATTTATGGGAGCTCGGTTCACGGTCTATTTGTTTGTATGGAATGTAAGCTGGTTCTACCCTTGTGTTTTTGTTTGAGTATTTGCCAATTGCATTAAAACTTAGCAAAGTATAGATTAGGGGGAACTTCGATAGTTTCCGTCGTCGTATTTTGCGATTGCTGTTGTTCGGACCGAATTCTAATACAGTTTCCTGTTTTACGACAGAACTGTCCTTTTTATGTATTCGGGTTTCGGCTGTCCAAACTTTGCTTGTAAAATTTTTTACGTTACTACTTTTATCTACATATAATTACATTGTTACAGATTCATTTTATTTAAATTAAGTCAAAGATAAAATACTATACTAAGGCTAGGTAGATAAGTGTTTGCGTCTTTTGTAAATTAAAAACGTAAATTTTAAACTGAAACTACTTAATTACTTATTGAACGGACCTTTATCTTTATGACTATTAAGCAATTCCTTGTCAAAGATTTTTTAAAGATGTCAAATAAAACAAAACGGAGTGATGGACTGTGCGCATATTCTTTACTTTATCTCTTTTGCCATTTTCTTCTTTCTAAATGTGAAGTTAGATACCAGACCATAAAAATCACTGTAAGTCCATCTAATGAAAACTTATTAAATAACATCATCAAGTTTATCAACTTATTCCTATAAGTTAATTCTTCCTATTATTTCAAGTTTTGAAAATATATTGCAAAAATAGATGATCTCTGAAATTTAAACATACCCTCAAACATGATTGTTCATTTATTTATTAATGTATGTACCTTACTGTATAATCAATATTAAAGGTTTTCTTTGCACGTGCAGTTCGACATATGACTTCGATACGTATTTTTTAATTAGTTTTATGCGACATTTCTGACGTAAAATGTTCGTTGTCGTTGCATATTAAAACTCTTAAGAAATTATGCTCGTAGCTTGCCAAATATGTCGTAATATGTTCTTTCCAAACTGGTTCGTGTCATAACTTACCTCATTATTCGTGATCCCAAGGGAACACAGTCTTTATGATAAGCATAGTAATATGTTTGGTCGTCACTTGCGTTTTATTAAACTGTTCGTAGTATCAGGGTCTATGCGGTAACTTATTGCGTGTCAGTTAGTTGACAATAAAAACCCAAATCTTATATTTGCAACAATTTTGTCCAATTCTTGTATATGCAACGTTTTTGCTAACTCGTATCCGTGTTCAGTTGCTGCTCAAATTTCCTATAATTTGAATTGCATTTTAAACTTTTGCACTCTAATTTAGATTCGCATCTAGTTTAAATAGAATATGGTCTCCGAACACTGATTTCAGTGTGAAATATTTATAAGGTAATTAATGAGGAGAGATGAATGTTGCGAATTTCACTTAATATGACAATTTGTTTGCTTTTATTCTTAGTGAAGTGGTTAATTCGTCTTATATACTTAAGTAGTCCGACCTAATGATTAATATAACAAGCGTCCATGATTTCTGCGATATCATCAAGATATTTAATTTGAGTCCATTGTTTGTAAATGAGGTAAAAGTCATGCGATAAAACGAATACGGCACTGTAGTCAATGAATAGATTTTAATGTCGAAAGCTTCGTGCTTCTGTCATTGTTCTTGTATACCATATTATATTGTGTTTTTATCTTGTAATCTATGAATAAAATAATTCAGCTTTTATTAACTTTCTTACAAAACCTTTCTTTTTGTTTTTTATTTGACATCCATTGCGATATCTCGTCTTCGTTGTTTTTGAGACCTGCTATGCGAATTTTCATTACCATTTCTTGCACTATCGTATACCAGAAATATCCACCACATGTAAAATAATTATTACAATGCTTAAAAATACGTTCTGTCGTGTCCTGCGCTGAATCTGCGTCCAAATAATGTATGTTATGGTGAAATAAACTCTCAAGCAATGATATGCCAGTGGTTCATAACTCAGCGTTCTTCACCTAAATTCGCGAGTTTAAATCTTAGTGCACCTCTTTCTTTGTTCAAGTATGTATGTACGTTTTTAAAATAAAAATTTTCACTTATTGTAACTTGTGAAAAAACACAGCGAGAATACCTTTAGATTTTTACAATTTCTGTAATAATCTTCAAAACGTGTGAAGTTTGCCGATCTGCACTTGAGAAGTATGCCATAGTATCGTTATATCATTTTTTATCCTGAGAAGCGACCACTCTTTAACAGAGCAAATGATAAGTTGCATCCTAAGTGGTTCCAAAAAAATTGTAGAAACATAATCTAAACGATTATTAAATTTGATATTCGTAATTTTCATAATTTCCCTTTTGTTTTAATGGAACTGAAAACGTGGGGCACCAAGTAGTTACTAAATAAAGGGTCCAGTTTCATACTCGGTACCAAGAGGAAACCGCAGCGCTAACAAGTATCATAAAGTTTATTCTGTAGTTCCTCGACAACTATCTTAAGACTTGTGTTGAAACTTCAGAGCAAATTTTGCCGTAAATATGTCGTGTAATATGAGAGAAATTGGGCTTATATCCTACAATTTCCTGCAGCTGAAACAGTACACAATATGTATTTATAAATATTATGTCTACAGGTATGTTTGTAAACTGTGATTTGGTTACCACAATAATGTAAAACTTTAAATAAGAATGCGGAGATCGCTGACTCCAGGTATGTTGACACTTAACGAATCAAATCTTTTATCCGATTGCACTTTGTAGGACTCAGATGCCATACAAGAGCAGTAAGCTATTTTCCATTTTGGTGCTTTTGGGATATAAGAAATATAGGCACGGGATACTCAAATACTGATACAATTTACATTATAGTGATGTCTTCGTACTGTTGCAGTGTTCCCTATTCTGTAAGTCCAATACATACTTTACGATAACGTATACGTTGCAACATTACAAAATGCAGTGAATTTATGTGAAGCCTCAAACAACGGGAGGCTTACAATGATTCCAGTGCACCTGTAGTTTTGTACTTCATATTGCTCTTGGTCCATAAGACTAATACAAAAAGATGTGTAGATGGGGGGAAGAAATCCTGGTAGGGAAATATCAAGGAGCAGTTGGGGATAATCATTTCCGACCAATCAACCTCGTTAGGGATCAAAATATTATTCTAAATTGAATGGCGTTCTTCTCTAGTCCGAGAGGTACAAGAAGAAGAGTTAAAAAAATCTCTTTCTTGAGATAGAAAAAGCAAAACAATGTTGGTTAATTTTAAATTGTAACTGTTCATGTAGATCTAGCGAACAATACGAAACGCGAATTTTTATATGGCATTTATGGAAATAATTCTATATTTTAATACAAAATTTAACGAAGTTAGTTCCGCACATCGATGCAGATGGCAGCACTAGTACCAAAGAATTTGAATACATTTGTTATCTTAGGGTTTGTGGGAAAATTGTTAATTAAACTTTACCTGAATTCGATGATTACCGTAAAAGTCCTCTGTATGTATATTCCAATAAAGTATAAATAATTTCTATTCCAGTACCATATGGTAAACGTATTCATATAACCGTATGCTAAACATATCCTAATAAACTGTCGAAATTATTAACACAAGGTATGTCAGACGTAAAACCTTCGCAGTAATTTCATTTTAAGGCTCTTAACAAATTAAGCACGCTGTAGATGTCAGATATGGCGTAACATGTTCCCCCGAAGACCGCTTCACGCCATTTTACAAGGTGAAACTACTAAAAACTTTTATAACGTGTCGCATTTTCGAGCGTAATTCACTTTCACGGGCCAACGCTTTATTAAATCAAAACATTTACTTGAAAATTTTGCTTTCTTAAGTCTGAATTTCATGAAAATGTAGTTCTTTATCATAAGTTCATTAAGACTGTGTCTCGGCGACGGCCCGCTTTTCCGAGATACTGAACTTCTCAATTTAACAAGCAGCGAACGTTTTATACTTTTTATGAAGAAAATCGAACGAGGTCGAGCTTTTATAAATTCTACTGTCTTATTCGTGTATGAGGTATCATCAGCAGCAACCTGCATCCATCCCGCATCCATGGTACAACATTTCATATGAACAATTATCATGTCATATGCTATGAGCGACTTGCTGTATCACTTTTAGACTTATTTTGCTGCTTGGCAGCACGGATTGGGCTATTTAAGACATTTCATTAATGATTATTTGTATCTTATAAGTACGTTTCAAAAAGCCCTCGTATGTCATGGACGACTTGATTTATTAGACTAGATACTCGTAGTTTTAACGTAACGTAACATCACGCCTATAATCCCCGAAGAGGTAGGCAGAGGAATGTAGTACACTCCCACGTTTCACGTAGTTTTAATGATATTATAAAACGATTACTTATCTACGAGGCCTCATGAGAACTAGAATATCAAATAATTTATTAAAAGTACCAAAAAGAATGCATTGCATAATGTCTTATAACGAACCATATTTCCGACCAACACTGGCACATTTCTTTTTAATACCAACATATGTAACTCGGGTACGTCAGCAAACAAAATTTTCTTTATTCAAATCTTCAAGCAACAGTAAAATAATTACTTCGAATAAAGCGCATTTCCACTGCCATCAAAGGATTAAAGTGCTTTGAGTCACTCCAGTTTAGCCAATTAGCCTTGCTTTACTTAAGAAAGCTCGGAGTCTTAGCTGGATGCAGTCTTTTTCTTTTATTTTATGCCTTTTTTATTCTATAAGTATGTAAAGGGCTAACACATCAGTGTTAAGTTGCATTCACTTGTATCCAACTAAGTTAACGATATCGTATGGAACTACAGTTACGCAAACGATCCGTTTGCAACAATTTGGAATATGTGTCTTAACATATCTCCCAACAACACCTGCTAACAAGAACACCGTAATATCAGAACTGTTACTAAGCTGGAAAGTAGGTACAGCTGGCGCTTACACGGCTGCATGCTGGTTTTAGATATATCATTTCTCTTTTAACTGTGTCTGTATGTGTACATTATAGTGACCAAGTAATATCATTATCTTAATTTATAAAGAGACGTTATGAGATACTCACATGTGGCATCTTAAGGGGCAAATGAGATTTCGTGAGATTTTGCTCAATCCCATCCCCTGTCCTCTAATCTCACATGCGATTTTTCAAAATGCATGTATTTCGTTTACGTGATCTTTGCCGAGATTCTCCTCCTCCCCAAAGTAAAATTAGATGAGATTCGACCTGACGCCCTCCCCCTCTTGAACGCCT
Source organism: Croniades pieria auraria (assembly GCA_018248815.1). NCBI lineage: Eukaryota > Metazoa > Arthropoda > Insecta > Lepidoptera > Hesperiidae > Croniades > Croniades pieria. Next base: position 6,810 of record DWJK01003644.1, read on the forward strand.
CACGTAATTAATGGACGCCCCCTTACTTATAAACGAAGGTAACACTTTATATATTAGTGCATGTACCCTGTCTGTAGTTGTCAAAAAATTAAAAAGTTATAAAATTTTAAATAACATTTTTCAAAAAGACAAACGATTGAAAAGCACATAAATGAAATTAAAGAGGGGGTTACGATTGCAAGTTGCTTCTCAAAAAATAGAGCAAAAACGTTAAAAGTTTTAAAGGTTTCAAAATCGGGCGAGAAATTACTGGGATTAATGTCATTCGGAAAGTTCCACAAACATCTCTTAAGTCCCGCGGAAAGTTTTAAAATTTTTCTCTGCAAGGTGCAATGAATCTAAGAGGAGAGCGTTATTAGAAAGTTCTTGGAAGTCGGATTATTCGCGCCGTCGGGAAATTCTTGCCAAGAATATTACAGTCTTCGAACAACAAAGTTGTATTTTTAATACCTTACAATGCATAAATCGTCAGATAAAAGCGAAATTATAAAAATCTCTTCGTTAAAATCGGCTTTAGTAGCATTTCTGTAACTTGGATATGAATACAATTCTTCATCTAATTGACATAATGCGTACCATGCTACTGGACAAAGATATAGCAATACCAAGCTTGAATCTGGCTCTAATTGGTATTTCAATGATTAATATTGTCACCCGTTCTATGTCTAGATACGAGCACTAGTTGGATGCACGACGGGCGGGTGAGCTTGGCTTGGGCTCCAAAATGGAATTTGGAACCCTTTGCACCCCACTTTCTGGTTATTTACTTTGCCTTCGAGTATTCGGTATTATTAAAAAGCACTGAGCCAGGAATTTCTGATTTTTATTTCGTAATCAAACTAATGCTGCAATGTTCCTATATTCAGCTTTCAAATCGAAACTTGTTTGAATTTGGTTTCGGTCTATTTTTCTGATAGAATTAACTCAATTTTGTAGCAATATTATTTTGTTAAAATTCTAAAGCGTAAACACTTCAGGAAATTAAGATATGTTATCGTTTTCCGAGTGCGGTAAGTTTGATAGCGGACCGAAGAACATAATATGTTCGTGACATGAATATAATATATTCATGTCACGAACATATTATGTTCTTAATCGATAAAGCTGACGTACTCGTACTTTACTATTTATATATTTGCAATAACAGTTTTTTTACGACTGTCATGTTGGTCGAGTGGTTGCGAGCACGACTTCTCTGCACCACTCTGCACTACATCTGCTGTGAAAATGGGCATTGCTGTAGCTCGATTTACACTATTTGGTCATCACACATTGAAATACAAAGCGTTCTAACATATACCCTAGAAGTAATAACTGTATGTAAAATTCTATTCCTATCCGACACCAGAAACAGCTGGTCATCTGTTCTAACTTGATATCACATACCATACATGATCTGTAGTTACTTTCCCGTTTCTACTAAAGTTACATTAACTTTAAATCTAAATTATCAATTTATACTGTTTATTGCTACAAATAGATCTCTTTGTTGCCAAAAGATTCGCGTTAGTAGCAAAACACTAAATGAAACAAAATTCCAAATAACTCAAAATGCGTATCTTTTAACCGAACACAAAGGATGTTTCCGTCGGTGTATGCCTCGTTTTCATTGTTTCAATTCTAAATTGCGTAAACTTTCTCTTAACTGCAAATTGCATGATTTTACTTTAAGACGTAAAACTGTTTCCGATTTTACACTATAACTGTTATACTTTCAAGCAGCGAACATTGTGAAAAACGATAGCAACTTTGATACGAAAAGTTAAACTAGTAGTTTGGGAACGCGTTACATATATGTATTTGTAACAATGTCATTGTTCTGCGTTTTGTGTTATTATATAAAATTTACATTAACGAGATTGCTTATTCCATTTCAACAAGCGGAGAGCTTTGTTGAGATGAGAAGATAAAAGACTGTATTTCTTAATAATTAATACATTTTAGGTAGTTCTGTATTAACGTCTTTATTGTACACCAACAATACTGGAATGTTAGACAGTAGAACTATGTACAATGACGGGATTGATTCCAGAATGCGTACACGTTTTCCAGCTAATTGATGTGAAAAAAGTGGAAGAAGGAATATGTAGTAGATGATAAACTGAATTCACTGTTTGTAAATACGTAATGTATTACTTCCAAGACCTGTTTTTTCCAAGACGATTAAGCAAGTATCCAGAGAGAAGAATAAGTTAATGATCGTGCAACATATTTTGCTAGTGACTGGTCGTATTTTTACGAATAATAAATAAAAATAGTTCTCTAATACCATTAAAATACCTAAAAAACATCTACCATTAAAGCCGATATTAGAACCTAAATCATTATTTTTTTTAATAATATCACGATAATTAAAAAGCAAGTCGTTTCGCTCGATTTTCGTTTCATACTTGACTGGTTTTTTATAACACCGATTTTGTCTCCGTTGTCCCCCAGTTTTTGAGAAGCTTCATCGTCTTGGTTAAATTGCCCTGTCGAAACTTTACCACTAACCAGCAAATTGGTCTTGTTATTATATCACTTCTTTCCTTTTAAAACTTCAAACCGTCGTTAATGTAAATTTTCATGTATAACAATATATGTATATCGCGCATACTAAGAACATTAAGAAAAAATGGTATAATTTATGGGTTTGCATAGACTTTCATTACCACATCATATCAGCCTTTACCGTTCCATTGCTGGACATAGGCCAGACAGACAAAGACAATATTATATAGACTTAGTCAAAATTTCAAAGAGATTACGATATCATGAATGGGGCATTATTAAATGTACTCAAACTCTTACAAGTTAGTCCACGTACTGAATCAACAAAAAAAATGGGTACTAAACAGGTAAAGCATTCATGGCCGCTCTCCTCTCCCGAATATTCCAAATACTGCATTTGTGACGTGCGCGCCTAATAACGCGTGTGCTCGATTTTCGTTTCTATGTTTTTTACAACAAAATGTTGCCATCGATGGTGGATGGAGTTTTAACGAAAGCCGGCTTGTAATTTTAATTCGCTTACTGAAAAGTACAAAAGTGACAATGAATGAATCTTATCGTTATACAGATTACGGTGTGACCAGTAATCGACCCAAAACTTATTGCTGTGATGGCAATGTTAAATGGTTTTAAAAATTATATGTATGTGAAAAAGCTGAACTTGTATAGTATGTAGCTAGCGTAATAGTTTACCTTTAAGTCTCTTCACACTCTGAAATTAAATTCTGACATGCTGCCTCTTTCTTTAGATAGTTAAGTGCATTTAAAGTATTAAATATGACAGAACGTCGTAACTTCACGCCTGTCCCCGAAGGGGTATGCATAGGAGTGTAGTACACTCCCATGTTTCATCAGTTACGTTTACGTATGCAGTAATTGACTATGACATTAACCCTCTCAATGTGAGAGGAGACCCGTATTCCAACAGTGGAATGATAAATGGGTCGATTATTATTATTATTATATACAATAATAGTTTAGTATTTGTGACATGCTTTATATTGAGCTGCAAATTACGTTTCGTGTCGAAATTTTGCGATCGCCGTAAACGTGACTGAAATACGCGAACCATATTCATCAAACTACATATTCATGCGACATTTTCGGGATCAGGGGGTAATGCACCCGATTGGTGTACAAGAGAGCAGGGAGAAAAACAAGTATGATAATGAACTAATTGCACCGGAGATAATTAAGTTGATGCCAATTTCATGAAAAGTTATGAATCCAATTAAGTTAGGTAATAATAAAGCTTGGACTAATTTATGCATTGTTCCCTTTTGTATTATTAATCGCAAACTTTGCAATTGCAAAAGAGGTTATGAATTATTCTTAAAGTTCTAAAATCGAAGTATCCGCTATCTGCTTCTATTCCTTCTTTCTTTAGACACATAGTATGGACATGACGAGGTCAGTAAAGAAAGACCCTAGTATTTGACAAGATTTAGGGAACTAAAGTTGGGCAGGTCTGCGCTTTAATTAGATGGATAGATCAGATCCGAAAACTATCCAGAATGGCGTTTCTCGATGTAATATCGAACCACATGGCTATGAACAGGAACAATGAAATAAGACCTTTGGTTCCTATGAGATTTGGGCTCGAGCAGAGATGACCCATAAGAGAATCAAGAACAAACATGATCTGTACATTCGGGTTTCTAGAAGATACAGGATTTTCATAGAGTTTTTGTTGTATAATTAAGTAGACTACTCAAGAACCTTTACGTATTCAATAAAATGAGTTAATCTATACAAATATTACTTACTAATAAAACCAACGACTCAGAACGGTCCTCTTATTCGCTACTACCATTACAGCTGTATGGAAATAATATACAACTGTATAATTGGATTGCTTTTCTCTAATAGCTCTCAAAACACGTTTCTGACAATTTAATTACAATTTTTTTAATTAACAGAATTTGTTTTCGAAAGTGCGTTTATTCAAAACTATTTACTATCATTACATTTAGAATCTTGAGAACATATGGAGCCGTTTTAGGCAATAAAATTCGATTTTAAAATTAACATTATTTGAAATTTAAAAATATTAGTGGGAACAACCGTAGGCATTACTGTTAGCTACCAATTTTATACATTCAACTTTTAACTGTGATTGACGTAATTGGTAAACTGGCGCTGGGAAAATAATTAAATCACGCTGACACTTGTAAACAATTAATAGACTGAGCTGACATTATCCGATTATTATTGATCTAACGCCCTCAATTATGTTGATATTTAAAATGAGATTACTATAATGATGTAAAAATTGATCCAAATAATAAATTTTCTCAAAACATTTTATATAGAAGTTCTCAACCTTTATCCCACTTCGCATTTGGAAAGTTAGCGATTCCCTGAAACAAATTTATCTCAGTTTTCTATTATAGGGCATCAATATAAACAACAGATAAGGAAATTAATAAGACAAGTTTGTTTTAGAACGAATTTCGGTCATTAATCTGCCATCATGCAAGGGAAGGAAGATTTATTGTATAGATAAGAACAGATAAGAAACTGGTTTTCTCAAGATAACGTTTCTATATTTGGCTTAATTAACATCCTCCAAATGGACTCCGGTTTTACCTGAAACAGAGGACAATCTAGAAGTAAGTCTACCACGTGGGACTGATACAACTAAGCGGAAATACGGGTTATGTAGCCTTTAAATTGATCTAGAGGCTTTTGACAAAGCTATCTACATTCGATCGCACACGTCCTAGGTAACATGTTACGTAGTTTTTATTCAGTGTGTGTTCCACCACAGGCGTGAGAATACGGTGTACTATTTGCCAATACAGTGATCTATCTATACTCGTACTTATAACAATAGTGAAATGTACAAGTACATGTGTTTCATCCATTTCCCATCTATTATAAGGGATAAAATCTCAGGACCAGAAGAGAAAATACTAAGAATCTAATTAAGAGAATAGCCGGAGAAAGCTTAAGTTCTCGAAAATCTAATTACAAAATTGCCAACATTTTGCTCAGCTAAAAATTATTATGGTAATATTTTATTGAAAACTTTTCGATGTGAAACTTTAAAGAACGGTATAAAGGATAATTTATCTTTCATTCGTTAAAGAATAATATTTACTTATTATAAAGTGAAAACAAAATCTAAAATATTTCTAGAAATTAATGATTTTGATTTTACACATTTGAGGAATGCCTACGATCCAATTATATGGGTTGGCATGACCTAATATTGACGTATTTACACCCTGACCGTTTAGGTAAGAATATTATTAACATAACATAATATCACGCCTATAATTCTAAAGAAGGGTAGGCAGAAGTGTATCATACACTGGCGTACTTCACCAGTTATAGTAAACGTCCCATAAATCTAGACTCCGAGCTTCTACTAGAAATTACAGCTTAGAAAATCAGTCATCGACTTGGTGATCAAACCCATGATCTCTAGACCAGCAACCGCCCTACAACAAGTCAGTCGAATATTAGATACGATATGGTAAACTTTATTCAATTAACTTATGGAAACAACAACGGTTTAAATTATATATATTATGTAATTAATAAAGCGATTGTTTGAAGTTTAACTTTAGACCG
>DWJK01003645.1:0-12877 GCA_018248815.1 Croniades pieria auraria
CCCCATAAAAACGTTGCTACTAGAGAACACCCGTTTTGATAATAAAGTTTTATCATTTGCACGTGCTGCTCGACGCTGTAACTTGCCATGATGATTTGTCTTTGGTAACAGATTATAAGACGATATTTTAACACAAAGTAAAAGAAACAATATGGCCGGCACGAGCTGTCAAAATCAACCCGTCCCTAATGGAAAACCCTATACAAATGTTTTAAATAAACATTAGTCAAATCGTTTTTATGTAAACATACATATATGACATATACTTAAAGTAGTTATTAGTATACACTGACCAATCTTAGAAGATTTAAGCTATTGGCCCGTTTGTTAGAAATATGGATTTTCTATCGTTCACAGCCCCATCACTGGAGTATTGGTGGTCACTAAACATTGCGCCATCATTTATATTCTTTCCGCCATAACTGGGAACAATAATCACTTGCTCATAACAAATCCAATTCCAATTCCAATCTGCACATATAAAATCCTATCTTGCTAATATTCTCGAGACGCTAGACGACACAGGCCGCTTCCCTCAGGGCTGGGCGCGTGATCTGTGCCGTCTTATAATATTTATAATCATTGCATTCATGTCATTTATAATTTATACTTACATACGTGTAATTTATTCATCGTGATGTTTATTTATCTCGGTATTGATTAATATTAATATCGATTAATCCGCGTTGATCTTTATCTATCTTTAAGTTTTATTGTGCTAATAATGTTTAAACACTGCCAAAATATTTGCTAATGTGTGTACTCTTATTTAAAAAACGAAAAAGATTAGTCGTATTGTAGGTACTTGTTGTTTTTTTTGCACGAAATTAGTGTCGTGCAATCGACGTGGCACCGTGCACGAACATGAAGTGATCAATATAGTCGCAGCGGGAATAAACGTAATTTTGTTATTATTGGATATTATATTAAAACTACTAAAATAAATGCTTATGTACTTTAATTAAAAATGGCATCTGGTGAGGAGCACATATTTATATTGTTAGGTGTAAGCCAGCATTGTGCAGTACAAGTTGACTGTCATGATAATTATCAAGCATATTTCTTATGTCAGTCATCATAGGTATTTATTGAACTTTGATGCCCGTTATAAATGAATTTTTGACACGCATGTATTATGTAAGTTAAAAGAGGTGTTTAAGGAAGGCACCTGATATTAAAATGGACTTTGCTATGTTTTTAACAATGAGTAGCCGATGTTATGTATAATGGGAACTATTCTTGAGATACTTGAGCACGACACAGTCAGCGCCGTATGTGTCGCCGCGCTCGCAGCGAGCGCGCAGCCTTCGTCGCGACCTCGCTGCGAGCGCGGGGGGGGAAGGACCTCGTACAGGTCTGAAACTAGTCGGGCAATCCCGAAAAACGTACGTGAGTTAAGCCGTTACATTTTTAATCAACCGTACACCTGTATGAAATAAAAAAACAACTACGGAGAATGCTTTAGCATTTTTCTATGTTCTACATATCAGCACTGATGTTCTTCATAATTTCTAGTTTCGGTTTATCAATGTATTTTAACGGAACGACCGGACAAGATTCGAACCCCATAACTTACTAAGAGGCGCCCTAATCTAATGTCTGAGCTTATGTGAAGAACATAATCGAATATTATTATTATTATATAATTCCACTGGGTCCCGTACGGGGTAGGCAGTGTTAACGAAAACACATTGAAATAACGTAGCTGTGGCGTATAAAAAGAGTGATTCGCAATAGGTCCGCGAAGACACCCAAATGCAAAGTTGTAACGGGTGAGGCGGCGCAATACAAACGACACATCACTTTCCCGACTGCATTCTATAGCAGCGCGCTGGATGCCGCGCGAGAGCGAAACCGGCCAGCGGCGAGGCCCGCCTTATGTCACCGCGCGCCCCGGCTAGCTCCGCGCGCGCCACTCGCACGGAACGCGCAATAGCGCGGTGCGCGTCCCGATGTGACGCACACACTCTAGTGTCATATGACTCCACTGCACCTTAATGAGAGATGTCTGTCCTACAAGGGCAAGTCGGCGTTTTCAAGTTATGTAATTAATATGTATGCGTAATGAATGATTTTATTATTGTATGCTACTTTTTCCGCGCTTCAAAATAGCCGCAATAATCAGACTGTGGCAACGCTAAATCTTTTCAATGTTTATTGGCCTTATTATCTTACCGCGGTATTGGAATCGACAAATGAGTGTTACCTTCTATGTAATAAAACAATGTAAGGCATCGAGTCAAAAGGTACACAGTTTTCCTTCTAGAAACAGACTATATTAAAAACCGACGAACAATATACCGTCTTACAACGAAGAGAAATTCCGGCTTCGATAGCTGTATGATGAAATTACTTATCTCTACGGAGTCCGGGAGTGTGTCTATGGCACCCACGTCACAGAAATTCCCAATGTAAGGTCATAAGTGTCAAGAGAATTTACTAATAGATATCGATGAAACATGGATCGACTGTGCTAACCAAATAATCGTTGCCCAACTATAAATGAGAGATCTTCCCGCTGTACAAAGCATCCTATAAATATGTTGATTATAAGAAAAGTTATCACCGCATCAAACATCGTCAAATAAAATTGATTAACTATTACTTGACGACCGATTACAATAGATGGGCAAAAATTTCATAGATAATGTAATTAGAACTGTCATATTAGACACAGATACCTCATATATAGTAACTGTTAATTCCAAAAAATATATTTTATATACAGATCACTTCTTTAATACTGTTTGATTCGTAATATTGTTACTATATTGTATGTACAAATAGGCGAGCATAGATAAGATAAGCGAATAGAATAAATTTTGATATGAGAGAGAAGGACAGGACAATTCGCGGCGTGGCACACGAACACAACTACTTCGCAGCCAAATAAATCCGTGTACACAAGGCGTGGTGACGTCAGCGGGTGCGATAAGGTCGTGTCGATGGACAATAAATGCCACGACGGAAATTATTGAACACTCCTGAAATAAATGTACGCATGCGGGTCACTCAAGTTATTCCTGAACACGGATTATTGAAAGTCACTGAGCGCTAGCTGCGATTAAATGTTTAGCCGGGCCACGGAGTCGACAGGGAAACCTCGCATCGTTATAGCGATACAAACGAAACGTAAAAAAAGGGAAAAACAATCGGCAAATATAAAACGTTATTAATTCAATAATACGCTGAAGCGAATCAGATGACAGACAAAAAAATGCCATTGTGAACGTCGCTATCCGCCGCGGGCCGCCGACGGGCTTTATTCGCAGTTGAAATTTAATATCCATCAATGTTCGGATGTCGCGGAAACATAAATATGGCGAATGAATAAATAAACATCGGGCGACATTAACGAGTGGGCCCCGCGCCGCGCGCGCCCCCGCGCTGCCCTCTGCTCGAATAAAGCACGAGTGGCTATGTACAACCGATTGGCGCAGGGCAAATACACCACAGACGGATTTTATCAGCATTGTCACAAAATCTTCTATACCATTGTGATATTTAATTACATTTTTGGACATCGTTATGAGATGGTTATTAAGTAATAGGACATAACGTCACACCTGTATTTAAGCGGAGAGTAGGTATAGAAATGTAGTATGCCCTCCTTTCATCGGTTTTGTTACACTTCTCATGGGATAGGTTATTTAAAACTAAACCCGTGCTAGAAAATAGGCTGACGGTCCTCCTAACTGTACTGATCTATATGTCACCGTGGCCTATAGCCATATGGAATACCACCATACTAATCCCGAATGAGTTGTGGGACTAAAAACGAACGTTTCAGTTTAAAAACATCTATAACGTACCTGCTACTTTTAAAGACATTACGTCAAAATTTAATAGAAGAATTATGACGTAGAAAATCAATTGCTGTTTACTTCGACTCAGTTTAAAGGTTATCTTGAGAACCATTCTTTAGCGCTGAATTGCGTTACATGAATAATCTATTAACTAAGCTGTACAATATAAATATAAATTTTTCACCCTATTAGACAACATTTGTCAAATAACGAGTCACGTTTATAGATGCTACACACTAATGTTACCTGCATTCCAGACGCCTTGGACTACTCACAAAAATACCTACACTCGGAGCAGAAATATACTATATTCATACTTCCAAATTTTCTTATGACATCGACTCAGTGCGCGACAGAACATAATCTCTATATTAATTGAACACTTTTACTCCTCAATAAAAAAGTCCCGCGAGCTCTGAGTGCGAGCTACTCTGCAGCACCAAAAACCCTCTCGCTCCTGAAACGTGTAAAAGGTCCGTAGAATATTATTACAGTGACCGTGCGTTTAACGCGAAGGGTCGGTCCGGCGAGCGCGCCGTGGACGCCGCCTACTGCCTATCGATAATATATTCAGGGCTGCGATATCTATACGTAGATTCAAAAGCTGTGTTTACACGGGTGGGCACTACGCACATTTTATCTACGTTATAACACGAATTGGAATTTAAACCCTTTCAATTGCCAGTGTTACTTGTACTAGTAGATTAAGGCTGATAACCTGTCAGAGGAAGCATATGTCCAGTCTGATATGATGATGTGACATGCACCAGTACCGTTCTCTTAATTTCTTAGTAGCCTCTAAGAAATGTCCAAATGTCTCCTACCTTGCACTGTTTCTGATGATCAGTACTGTATAAAGGAAACGAAAAATAAAGGTGCATATGGGTGAAAATTATAAACAAACAGATAGTAAACGTTTGACTGATTCAGTAAAATGACCGGAAATAGCTGAATGACAAAAACTCGCTAACAAAAACCAAGTCTACCTATTCACGACGCTCCGTTATTTTTCGTTCGTAAAAAGCAACATAGGTGTGGAGCAGCCATCAGTCCCAAAAGTAAAGTAAAACGAATCAGTGTCCCGAGCAAAAAATAAACAGATTGTGTTGTGCGCGTCAAAGGCATGTGCAGCCATTTGCGAGACGTACCCGCCCCGGCGGCATTGTCGGCCTCAATCGATTTCAGCGTGACGGACTGTTGCCGTGCTACAACCATATATACCATTCTACTCCAAGCACTTGGATTTTTAAGTCAAATTCTTTTACTCCTCTAATCTGATCATCCTAGTGATCAGATCGATCTTAGCGGTCCTAGTGATCGTCGCTAACTGAGAACATTTTGCAAAATTAGAGATGTCTTCAATAAAACAAGATAGGCGCAGTCATAAAAAAGTGATAAAGTAACGAGCAGCTGCTAGGACTACTATTGCTCTATAACTTAGGAAAAGTAATTTCCTACATTACACAGTTGACATTTCCCAACACTGTAAAATGAAAATGAATAACTAAGTGATCTGTAAGCAAACAAATTTACAGAATATTTAGAGCCAATGTATCGTTTCTTCGCCAATAGCTAGAAACATTGAAAACCGTAAATCGTCACTATTTAAATACATGACGTCTTTGTGGGTCGAATCCATTCCCCGCTTGACGAAGTCGTGCCGTGTCCAAAAGTTCTATTTAAATAACTTCTTTTGATGTAGAACACGGCCACTGAAATCAGCGAAATCACAGAAGCGCCAATGAAAACTTTTCAAAGGGCATCAAAGCCATTGGGATTTAACAAAAAATTTACGAAAGGATTCGCCACCGTGTTAAATAAGTTGTCTTTTATGTTAGTTAGTATTTATGATAAAAATCGGATGTTGTTTTAGGCATTCATATGATTATCATAATGATTTTAGTCCGGATTCGTCTTTAAAAGTCCAGGACATGAACCACAACCACATGGACCACAATGTAGATATAGTCCGTCTTGCAAATAATTTTTACCTATACGTATTGAAATTAACATAAATTCGTGTAGGAAAAGCATTAAAAGACCCTTAATACCTGTCAACTCTACCCTTAAACCTTTCGATATAAGCATCGAGGGAAATTCGGCACGCCTCCCCGTTCAGTCGATATGAAATCATCGTGGTTTTTTGTTGCTTCATCTACGGCTGTGTGAACGAGGGGGAATATGTGAAGATAATAACGTGCGCTAAACACGCCCAAGGGCTGATTTAAACGGCAAAATGTAAATTCGTCTTTTTTTCAATAAAAGTACTTTGTATCACCATAAACTAAGTATTTATAAACAAAAAGAGATGGAAAAGAGTCTCTATTCCTCAAACCTAACTCCGATTGAATGAAGTACTTGCATTGTTTTTCTTAATAACGGTAGTCTCAGTTAATAACCGTTTTGTCTACAACTTCGTGATGGTACGAGATGTGGCCTAGGATGTAGCACGCATGCCTAGAAAGTGCCTATTCACTCACGTCTTGAACAATTTCAATTTACAGACGCAGGCAGGGAGCTCAAGTGTTTGTCAGGGTGCAACAGAAACAATCTCCCGAATCGCTTCGTCCTGCTCAAAGCAATCCTGTATAATTCATTGTTACACCCGGTATCGCCATCAAAGCGACGTCGTATCGTATGTAAACAGCCTTTGACGAGCGTACAGAACTGACGGCGAGTGACGAATCAAAATTGACTTTACGTATGTATGTGTGTACGAATACAGCCTTGTGCGAGCACAAACCCACAGGAAATTGCATCTGAATTAAACGGAAACGTGACGACGTTCCTTTAGAAGTTCAAATTCGAGATACATGACGTCAATACCAACCGCTTCAGTGGCTTTTAAATGTCACTTTCACTTCAACTTCATATATATGAACAGCGCTATATGTACTAAATCTATATGAATGTATATAATTTTTCCGACCCTTTATCATTCCTCTGTTAGCAACGGGTCTCCTCTTAGAAAGAGTGGGTTAAGGGTTAAGTTATAGATACATAAGCTCGTACAAGAAGCAAGGATAAATCCGTGGTAGATAAATGTAGGCCTGAGAGGGTAATCCTATCAAAAAATACAAAGAATACCTAAGAAAATAGTTACTTAGTATTTATCTAACAACGTACAATGTTTTTGTGAACAGCATGTTTAAAGGAACATTCATTATGAGGTGAAAATTTAATTTATTTTGCAAACATTCAAAATATTATAACATATATCTTCATGTACTGTGCGGCATCGTGACGTGTAAGTATAGACAAACAAACGCCTATTTTGGTTCGAAACGTAATCTTTTTAGAAGTGTATCCTCTACAATAGGTAGTACAAAACGGTCTTGTTAAAGCAGGAGTTTCAGCGCTTTAGCGGCTGTCTTAATTAACGCTTTAATCATTATATGCGCAAGATTGTACAGAAACTAAAATTTTATTATTGATCCGAGCAAAGCCACAAACAGTAGCTAGTGAAGTACAAGAAACAGAGTGTCTTCGATGTGCTGATGACACTCGCGAGATTGAGTGCGCTCCACTCTGACATCTGCCCTCGGTGTCGGAGGTCGTAGCAGCTATCTCACAGCGATAACCGCCGCTGCAGTCGACACGTACCAAACTAAACTCTAACACAAGGTGCTAAGGTTTAATGTGGCTTGGTGTGAGAAGCGGTGTTTGTTCGACTAAGATAAGAAATACAAACGGTCAATGAATTAAGTGCGTATGGGCGGAGAGAATGTTCGATATGGGTGTATAGGTACGCTGTTCGATACGATGCCGACCGTCGTGCGGCCGCACGCGGCAGCTCGCACGGCGTCGGTACCGTCCGCCCCAGCTGTCGCACGTAGCTCGCGCTCGGAGCGGTGCCGTGCGCCAAACTGTGTATGTTGTCGCATGTTCAAAATAAATATATGTATGTATTGTGGTCACTGGTGGATTACTTCTTATTATAATATTAGCGTAATCCATGTACAATATTGGCTCATTGCTCGAGTGGTTGCAAGCGCGACTGCTAATCGAGAGGTCCTGCTGGGTTCAATTCCCCGGTCGGATACTATTGGGTTTTACTAACTTGAAATTCCTAGTAGTTCGGTTAACTCGGGGCGTGGATTTGCGAGCTTGATGAACGGCAATAGGCTCACCACCTATTCCACGGTGAGACGCACATGTATCTAGTGAAACGTAGTAGTAGAGTATTACACTCCTCTGCCTGTCTCTTCAGGAATTACGAGCATGGCATAACGTAATCCATGTACAATAAATAACTTTCAGGTACTGATTACGTCACTGAGCGAGGTTCTAATTAACCAGCAAACGAATGAGTCATACGCTCGAGAAAACTCGTAAAATTAAGTTTATGTGAAAAGACCAGCAAAGAATCAGGCGTGGCATGTTCAGAATCAGACATGTTCATTGGTGGTTATGAATATCTGCAACTGGAATCGAATAGGGCTGTAGGGAAAAACGGCTAGAGCAGATTCATTTATACGATATGAGGTATTAATAAATAAATCTATTGGTAGGTATTAATTGACATGGGAACTGCAATGGGACTTATAGTAACATTTGTTCAGGTGCTATTATAATGTTGCTTCAACATATTCACCGCCCCAAAAAAATCTAAATCATAAATAAGTAATAGATATAAGGTAATAAATAAACACGTGATACAGCCGTTTCCAATACCCATTACAATTTCGACGTTAACACTAACTGTGACACAACGTTTTACAAAAGACAAGTGGGGCGGCTCGCGGCCACATGCCACACTTACACACTCGCCGAACAAACGGAACAGCAAAACGAACACGCACGGCCGAATGAAATATAAATAAAATAGAAACCTACCCGTTCGAAATGGGCATGTGTAACCTGCATGTGTGACCTGCACGTGTGACCTGCATGTGTCTACGTACGGAGTTTTAAAATATCCTTCGCCAGAAGAATAAAAAATTGCCTTCGCTAAGGCTACTGTTAAATTTTCGCAGTCATACATACATCCTGCCTGCCAGGAATGGCGCGGCAGGTTTTCAGCACGACACATCCGTATGATGAAATCAACATAAAACAGCTCGCAAGGCGAAAACTTTTTAAACTGTTCAGGATGTTTTTGCTAGATTTTCCTGTCAAATAAGTTTCAAATTTTTACTCTTACATAAACGCGATGCTATGTTCATAAAACTAATGATAAACAGTGATTCACATTTTACCGTTTTACATATAGCAATCAATTTCCACCACTGTCCTGTCGTATACCAATGAATATATTCAAAGCAACGCTCACGTTACCCGACATGTCCTAATTTACAAGTAAAACTATGAAATATATAAGCAATCTGTTCTTTATGCTACATAGCATAACGCAAACACATGCACTTGCCATTTCGACATATGATTATTATTATTTCATCACGCCAGGACCCTTACGAAATTGACAAGCTGGACCAAGTGACTAATAGCTGTATCGTTATACAGCTGACGCGCTTCTCCTTCATTAATCACGCTGTTAACAAACGCACTCCGGGCTGGGAGACGTACAAACCATAAAGGTAAGTTTAACACAGAAACGGATTAAAAATATTAATGTACAGATGGACGAGCGCGTACGGCATTGTTGGCGCAATAAACTAAACAAAGGCGGCGGCGCGTCGTGCGGGAAATCCAGTTACGTGCGCGTAAACAAACCGGCGGCAGACATGGCGGCACACGCGACGCGGGTAGCTGTGTGTGTGGAGCAAAACGTTCATGTTATGCAACTCAAACGCCTCTGAGCGGAAATCAATAGGGATATTGTGGACGGCGCTGTGGTTATAAAAACGGCGTTCCAACGATATCGTAAGTGACAATGTTTATTTGCAATATTATTTCGTTGTCGACATTCTCGATAAACAGATTGGCATACATTTTAAAATGATCAAAAAACGACACTGTACAGTGCGTTCGATGAGAACCTCTTGGTAATATTTGCAAAGGACTCTGTGTAGAAAGTGTTGACGTATTCAACTACCCATATAGAAAACATTTACCAGTATTAGAACTTAAAAGTAAGGGACAATACCAACAACGGGATACCCACCGGATGATAAAGATGAAGATGATGATGATACGACGTTAATAAGTTCATAATTCTTACAATAAATTAACAATTGTAATGATTTCATCACTAATAAATCATTGTGTATTTGAATAGATGGTCACTGTTCCTATGTTAGCTCATTATATGAATGGATACATTTTGAATCCTTTCCGCTCACTTCGTAGGCCGACGGTGTTGTTTCGCTGCTGTTGTAGTCACACCGCACGTCGATACATATGTATAAGCAGTAAATATGTACAAAGGAGCTGTGCGCGGACGGACTGACGGACGGACGGACGAACATGTCAACGCTGGATGTGCGCCGGGCGGACGAAAGTTTCGTTCGCATCCATAAATCGTAGCTTTATCAGCCAGTGCAGGTGGTATTTTAAAATTTATTTTATAACTTTGCTACGAATATTTCAGTTTTGATGCACGACTCTTTTTGGAAAACACTTATGCGTGCGCTGCACGTAGACTGATAAAGCTACAGAGGAATGGTACGTGTTTTACAGACTATTCTTTTGATATTAGACGTGGCGTTGATGTAATGGAATGGTAAATAGGAAATTTAAGGGTGGGGTACAAAACATTGTCAGAATTGCGAAAACGTATATTAGCTCTGCCGCTAATACAATACGTGGGGTAGCGTAACGGAGCCAGTGAATAGTGCCGTATTCGTCAAATACACGGACACTCGCAGACAAAATTAGTCCAGGTGATAACTGTGATCATACCCATCGGAATGACTATTGTGTGTAACACATTTTATGTGGTATTTATTAAATATAACAACCGGTACTCTGTGTTGTCAGTCTATCCTGCAAGGGATCTGACGTGAAAGAAGAGGAATATTATAAGATATCACCAGTGTGTAACACAATGAGCGTGTCATGACACATAGTTATTAAGCGGCCTGTTTGCCTGTTTGTCAATTTGTGCAAAAATAGAAATGTCATTGCAATATGGGTTATCTGGTGCATTTATCATGATAAATATATACTCTTATTATAGATAAATAATTAATTGTCTCACCCCCTATTCTATGGGAAATTCTGGTAATAGAAATTCTAAAAAGTGAGCGTACTACACGTATCTGACTACCCGTTCAAGCAAATATAAGCATGATGTTTTGTTACAGTAAATGAATTGTGAATAAGAGTATGAACTGCGGTGTGAATTATCAAAACGTGCAACTTTTGGTCTCACGGGACATTCCTACGAGTACCAACTTGGGGTGGCACGAAACTGAAGATTGCAAAAAACATATACGTTCCTATGTTTGCTTGTCACATTACGCATACATTAGGAGCAACAAGTCTTAGTAAAGATAAAAAAGTTTTTATGGATTAAAATCCATATAATTTATTTCATTACTATTCCTTTAGAACGGCTAAGGACGAAACCCAATGTACGACAGGACAGCCTGTTTAAATAGCAAACTATACGCGTATTATGAACAACGGCAGTAGTCCTATAACATAAAAATCCAGCTACACTCAACGACGCACGGAATCCTGCGGGGATTTGACGGCTTGCTTTAATTCAGTGAATTAAATGTCGGCGCGATCCGCGCTCGCGGAGGCATTCCTAGCGTTGCGGCATGCTTCTCCAGCTGGATAGATGGGAGAATTTTTAGAACATCTTCATTTTTATCGGCGGCAAGAAGAATTTCAAGCTCCAGATTTTTTTACTCAAATGTGCTTTCGATAGCTGTTATTTCAGTAAAATACTTACGATTTATAAAACCTTTGCATCAGACTACACTGCGACGTCGACTCCACTCAAGCCTAATATATTCTTAGCGATGGTAGACATTCAATTGACGTCTCAATACAGTCACATATTATTTATTTTATTTTCAGCTACAACGCTCGGGAAGAAGGATAAAGAAGTTAAAGATGAAGATGATGAAAGAAGATAACACGACCGCATCGTTAAAACTGGTCAAAAATAGTCAATTGTTTTCTCACAAATGCAAGCAGGTTTAATTTGCAAATGAAGTTGTAGATAAACAGCCACAACGCCTATTGGGTTTTGGTGGTGGTTAACGAGACGCGAAAACTATAAAACGCGTCGAAACCTGTGTCTACCTGCAGTACTATCTGAATTTCCACCTGACAGTCGGAAAAATTGAACCCTGCACGGTCCGGGTCTCACGCCTGAGCAAAGTGAAAGCAAAGTGCAAACTACAACACTCATTTCCAATATAGGTCTGCTTTGGCTACCCTCAGTGTGAATGTCCAGCCAAGAAAGTCCTCCCGCAACATTTTCAGCGGAAGGAGCCCGTCTCAAACCGGAAGCGTAAACTTTCCTACGGCAAAATGTAGAAATTTGTGCAAGATTATTACAACACCGATTCTTTAAATATGAGTATTTGAATACATAGTTTTTCTATTGCTTTTTGAAATCCGTGTATTTTGAGTGGATAAAAAAGAAATCTGTGTTTTTTGAGTGAAATGAAGCAGACTGCTCCCGCTCTATACGTTTCGACTATCTCTTAACCCAACTACATATACAGTCGGTGTGAATTACAGTTCAAGTTCACAATACCTACAAACTTTAAAAAAAAATAGAACATTAAAAATGTTGCCAAAAAAATGACCTTAATACACTTAATGCTCGACTGATCTAAGATTAAAAAGAGAACAATCGAGCAATGAGCTCCAGGCTCTGTTACCTAAGACAGCTTTTTCAAATAGCAGCCAGTCCAGTTTTCGCTAAACTAGTTTAAGGCAGCTATTTCACGAGATAATTAAGACGCCTAAAAGGTTACAAAGTAACTTTATTAAGTGTAAACAAAAATATGTTCATTATCTTTGTATTGTTCTTACTTCCGTTTTCACGATACTCGTCGCGTTGGAAATATAAGTTCCTTTATATACCTCTTGCACTAGAAGACAACAGACAGTAGCTGGCAAACTCGTATACGCTGGCAAACTGTACGGTACAAGAAAATGTGTGTGACGCAGCATGACCGTCAAGCCGCGACTGGCGACTAGCGATG
>DWJK01003646.1:0-12877 GCA_018248815.1 Croniades pieria auraria
GTTGTAGAGGCCTATGTCCAGCAGTGGTCGACACTAGGCTGATAATGATGATGATGAGATGTCAATGGACACTGGTTCTCATGCCTCTTTGTTTTGTATTATGTAACTATATGAATGTTTATGTAAAAAAATTACATTAACGTTTATTAATTTCTACAGACTTATTTATCAGATAAATATAATAAAATTTTTGTCTACTTCTAGACTCATAAGCAACCTGTAACTGAATATGAGGCTATAAGGGAGAAAGCAGCCACTCAAAAGAGGGATATTGAAAGAGCCCTAACCAAATTTCTAGCCAAGACTAGCGAAACACACAATCTTTTTAATACTGAAGATAATCAAGTCTTTCCTTGTAAGTATAGAGAATTTGTTTACACCATATATAAGAATTCTATTAAAAGTGCTTAGTTGTGTGGTCACCATGCATAGCTAATACAGTTATTACGATTGTTTGGGCAAAAGTCTGTGTATACAATTATATGTTGTAAGTTGTAGGTTGTTAGTTGATGTTCAAAAATGGAAACTAGGAAAGCTTTAAATGACAAGATATTGTTGTTGATAAACCTTAGAAGCACAGTTGTTACATATATTTTTAATACTGTAACACATTGTTCATCGCTTTGTGCTATATCTGTTTCAAGTTAGTTCCTGCAATAGTCTCATTTCATGAGTATTTCTGGCTCTAACTAAAGTATTTACAGATGTGTATAAACTGTAAAGTCTATCACATTTTGTGACTAAAGATGATTGTGTCAACAAGGCAAGCAGCCTTGACATTTATAATAACTTTTATGTATGTTTTTCGGGATGGCCCAAGTAGTTTCAGACCTGTACCGAGGTATTCCTCATGAGCTCCCACCATACAGTTCAGGAACCAGTTGGGCCATCCTGTAAAACATATGTGAGTTAAGCCGAGACATTTTAATCATGTGTATAAATACTCACAAGCATTTAATAGTAAAACTTTTATGTCAATGTTTGTGTATTTTTTCAGTGATTGCATGTAAGCCAACATTTCCAGCCTACTTGCCATGTCTCCTACCAACCGATCAGGTGTTTGACTTTGATGAACTGGAGTACCATTTCCAGGTTGCTAATAGAACGGAAGATTTGCCTGCAGATAAGAAAGGTATAGTCCTCTCTGTCTTTCTACTCTGGTGAGAAAGTATGGAAGGTGTTGCTCTTATTTAAGCAATTTAGCAGCATATCCTAAGGGAACCATGACATAAATAGTTGTTCCATGAAGGCCAGGTTCAAGATCTGTTTAACTTAACATCTCAAAATTGTTTAAGTATTATATGAACTGAAAATAAATAGAAAACAATAAGCATACATGTTGTCTGAATGTTTTTATTGGATGTTTATTCGTATTTCATTGCTTTTTCCAGACCAATCAGACAATGAAGGCGAGAATGGAGCTGACAATGAGAACACAAATAATTCCCAAATAGATTCACAGGACATTCCATCGGCATCCAGTCCTGAACGAAGCAAAACATGAGGTTACTAGATAATGTGCAAGTTAGAATAGTGGAATAAGTGTACAATGTTAAGGGTTAGTTTAAAACTTGTGTCAAAATTGTTATTTGAAATTAAATCATTATATCTAAATGAACTTCCTTTCTTGTTATTTATACAAAATTAGTAGATGTGTATGTATGAATTTAAAGAAAGATATTTTTAGTATTATTATTATATTTTTAGTATACTGTTACTAGTACTATTCATAAAGTATTTTTTGTTGTTCAAAGATATTTTTGTATAAAAACGGAGAATTAAAGAAAAACAAAATAGCTTTATATAAGAGATTTATATTTTATTGATCTTCGTCATCATCATCGTCATTTTTTGTTGTTCAAAGATATTTATGTATAAAAAAGGAGAATTAAAGAAAAACAAAATAGCTTTATAAGAGATTTATATTTAATTGATCTTAAGAATACAAAATTACTTCAATAGTGCGGAGTTAATGACTGGCAGTGTTTTAATGCCGTCTCTGTTCACAACAGTCACCTGGAAGTTGGGAAGGCTGACAAATAAACGCCTGTGGACTTCTTGAACACACTTTTTAAGTATCTCATAGGCTTCCTCTTCAGTGGCATCTGTAAATTGCATTTTTCATAGTCACAAAATCACACAAATACTTAAATGGATGAAAATTAAGGTATATGTTTATCAGTCCTTTTAAAAGTTGCAATATCAAATGTTGATTAGGTGGGGTTATGAATCATTCATACCACTTAAATAATTAAAGGAATGAGTCAAAATAAAAAGTATTAAAAACTTAAAATTTCTCCAAAATGTACTACTTACCCTTCTTATGATAGCGGTCCATGATGCTTAAGCTAAGGAAACCACCAAAACCATGTGCAGCAAATGGCACCTTTACACTGGAAGCCAGGTAGTCCATGAAATATAACTCAGGCCCATTTTCTTTATCGTAACCACCCATCAGCAGGTTTACAAAGTAAGGTGACTGTAAAGATTAAAAATATAACTAATTATGTGTTTCATTTTAGCTACTATGCAAGTTACAAGTACATCTCATCCAAGATTGTAAATAGAAATTGAAGTAAAAAAACTATATATTGCATTCATTTGCATTCCATTGAAGTAAATTTATAATAATTGCTCAGTCATAGCTGGTTTCTAAATTCAAAATCATCCAAATCAATCTCAAAAAAGCAGTGATAGCCTAGTGGTTAAGAATTCAGCCTCTCACTCTGGGGGTGCCGGGTTCAAATGAATGGCGTGCACCTCTTTACAAGTGTGTTTTAAATTTAAATATCACTAGCTAATGGTGTAGGTGAACATTGTGATATAACCTGCACACCTTAGAATTTATAAAAACAAATAATAATTCTAAGGTGTGTGAAGTCTGTCAACCCGCACTTGACCAACGTGGCACACTATGGCCTTAACCCTCTCAATATGAGAGGAGACCCATATTCCAAAAGTGAAATGACGAATGCTTCGTTTATTATTATTATTATTTTAATCTCAAGAGGTAACAATGCTTTGGTAACCATGGTTTTAGTTTTCAACAATACCAGTCTTACTGAAAGTTGATGCATAGACATAATTTTTGGACTTATGAGAATGTGTGTTTTTCCTATTTAATAGAAATGAACCAATTTGTTACCACATTTCTCACTCCAACAACTAAGGAGTGGAGTATTCCTATTAGTGATGTTTTCAAACACACAACCTAGAGGGCTCATAGCAAAGTTATCTAATTAAGAGTGAGGGTTAATACCTGGGCTTTCCACCAGGAGGAATTGTGGTATTTACACCAGTTATCACAAAAAAAAAAACTTAACATCACATCTGTAATCCCCAAAGGGGTAGGCAGAGATGTGTAATACACTTCCACATTTCACCAGTTACATCTACATCCCATGGAACAGGTGATGAGTCTATTGCCATACACCAGGCACAGATTTGGACTCCAAGTCACTATTAGAAATTCTAAATTAGAAAAATCGAATAGTACCTGACCCGGGATTTGAACCCAGGACCTCCTGATCAGCAGTCGCGCTTACAATCACTTAACCAATGAGACAGTTATCATATAATGAAAAAAAAAAATTACTTCCAAATGAACTTACACTGCTTCTAAGGTACTCAGCGAGATTACGACGAGTGAAATTAGCAGCTGCGGAAGGTCCCAGCTCGTAGCCATTCCGCATTTTATACAGCTGGATGTTTTTTGCAATGTACTCTGCAAATTGAGTGGTGTCACCAGAATCGCCTATCACACCCATCACCAATTTATCAGATATCTTGTAAATCTTCTCCTCATCTGTAACAAAAATTATAAACATTGTACTGTTATTAGTACCATCAACAAGTATTGTAGTGTCTGGTCGATAATGTCTACATCACGCTAAATATACTAAGAGTTTTTTTAACCACGAAGTACAATTCCTTGCTTTAAAGCCTCAGTTATAATTATATTATGAGCTGTAAGAAATTCCCTTTTAGTCTTGTTCCACAGAAACAAAACAAGAAAATTTGTATCGACTCACCGTCCTTCATCACCATTATACTGTGGCTGTTAGTTTGGTCAGCGGCTATCATAACAAAATCATTGCACTGTATTCCTAAGAGGCATTGCAAATTAATATTAGACATAGTTGTAGGGAATCAAAATCAAGTCCCAGAATGCTAAACGAACATGTACCGCAAAATTGACAGCTACAGTAAGAATGACAATACAAATTTAAAGCCAATATAACCTAGAAACTTGTCAAATCACTATGAAGATTAAAAATTAAAGCTACAGAATGAAACATAGTTAATCGTAGTAGTTTAATTATTAGTATATATTGTATAGATTTAAATATTGAATTGAAAACTTAATAATTACTCTATGCCTATGACTACTTACGACCATATTCTTGTTTTAATTATATACGTTTCATTGCATACAGAAAAGTAATAAAACTCATACTATCTACCTACTTATAGCTGTCACTTCATACCTTACCCACGATTGAAGTATCATGACGTAGTGACGTTTGCGCGGACCTCTTTTCATTTAAGTATTTCAGTGTTTCTGATCTATTTGAACGATCTTAATTCTTAATTTCTTACCAGTCTTTTGAACAACAAAAGTTAAAGTTTGTATCCCATGACACTATAAACGTGAAAATTCTAGGACAAGGCCATTGATTGTACAATACATTGGTATGCTTTCACACTTTTTTCGTTAGAATTTGCGTGTAATAAATCGTACTTATTGTTTTTTGTTTTTTACACTAAGAGGATAATGTGATAGTCATACAGAGGTAGAAATTTGTTGCGCTACAATGATAGTTTGATAAAATTCCTTTATTTGTATTAAATTGAATATTCCAAGCTTATTTTTCGAAAACGTATGACATAAAACTTTGTTTCATGTCTAGCTGAAGCCTGAAAGATTGTATAGCTAAATCTTTGATAAATTTCTTGCAACAAACTTTAAATTTAATGCTGCTTGAACTTGTTTTATTCATTACCTTGACATTCAAATTAAACATTTTGGTAATATTGACTTTTGGTTGAGATTGATCAATGAGAAGTGTTTTTGCTTGAGATTTATATGCTTAGACATTCTTGATATAAATGATTTTTACAATATTGTTATTTCTAATTATGAGATGTTTATACAACCATTTTCTTAGTAATTACTTGTAACTTAGTAAGTCATAACTGATATACACAAGTAATCTAATGTGTAAACAAAGTGGTACCAAATAATATTTTCTATATTAGTGGTAAAGGATATGGTCTGAATAAATTGTTTCATAAAAAAAAAAGTATTTTTATGTTTCATTGATTATGGTCATCAGATTAATTTTATAACAATGCCACTATAATTGTTTTGTGTTGCATTTTGCATGCATGATAAATTGTTAATTTATCAATGACTATTATATTGATTTAAATTTGTACCTTTTAAATATTATTGTAATTCATTAAATTATTCTAATGTTAATTTTTTTATGGAATCTAACGGAGTTTTTTTAATGTTATTATCCAGTATTTTTAAATACAAGTACATCTATCATAAAATCCTCAATGATAACAATCATGTGTTGCCATTATAAATGTGTGTTGTTTCTAATGATGTTGGGAATTTCTCTAAATGTTTCAAACTGAATAACCTATGGCCATGTAAATGTCAATAGGTTATATGGGATTCATCTTGGAAATTCCATATTAAACCAACTATAAACATATGACACACACAAAGTCCTTTAGTAAAACCGAGCATCTTTTAATATGTTTCTGTATATTGTTACACGCAGATAAACCTTCTATTATTGTAATTATTGAGTAGGTCTTTAGATATATGTCACAGGTCAAAAAAGGAGATAAATAGAAGATATAATGAATCTTATGTGAATATGGTGGTAGGTAATTGTTTGGAGGTGGTTGTGGCTAATCTAATACCTTTGAACTAGCAATTCTTGTATGTGTGTATATATATATTTATATATATATATATATATCCTGCTGCATGCCAGTTTTAGTTTTACTGTAATGGTATGCGTGTGAGATTTCATCAAGTATTATAAATATTAATCTTTCTGATTACAGTAATTTATCAAGAGCAAGAGAATAAGAAAGGCCCTTGACAATGGTGAGGGTATACTCACTTGCTGTGCTCTACAAAGGAGTGAACAGCGCTACAATTCTGAAAGCGGCATATGATTTGCAGAGTTTCAGTTTTTTTCAGAGAGGTTCTATCCAAGAGTTTATGACATTTGTAAGCAAAACGATAGTGGAGAGGACACAGCAAGCATCAAGGCAGTCTGTCAAAGAAGGTGAATACATGTTGCAAGTGTATGTAAGAGCTGATAACCTAGCTGGAGTATTTATATCAGATCATGAGTACCCTAACAGAGTTGCACATACACTTATCTCGAAAATTCTTGATGAGTTTACAGCAAGAGTGCCAGCCAGCAGTTGGCCGATGGCTAATGAAACAACAGTTGACTTCCCGGTGCTACCCCAATACTTAGCTAAGTACCAGAATCCAAAAGAGGCTGATGCGTTAACGAAAATCCAGACAGACTTGGATGAAACTAAAATAATTCTACATGATACCATAAAAGCTGTACTAGATAGAGGTGAAAAGTTAGATGACTTGGTGGCCAAGTCCGACAGCCTTTCAATGCACAGTAAAGCATTTTACAAGACTGCTCGTAAAACCAACAGTTGTTGTAACTTCTGAAGCTCACAGGCTTGTTGCAATCTGGTTATGTAGCTGAATAAACATGTATTTATAGGAACAATGTATTCAGAGTTATTAAAATTGTATATGATCGGATGATCAATATTGTATGTTGATGCTTTAGGCTTTAATTGGTCTTTTTGTTCCAAGTGGTTAAGCAATGGATTTTGATAAACATGGAATTCAATATAACAGTAACTTTCTTAGTATATCCCATAGATAATACACTGGATGAATAGTGTATTTAAATAGGATTATTGAGGACTTCAAGCAATACTTTTTATTTCTGCACGAAACTTTAATACAATATTGTGAAAAAAATTTGAGCCGTCATGGGACGCCTGGCAGATGTGAAACATCGGAATTATTTTGTACAAGTCATGCATAAAAGAACAGATTACGATAGGAACTAAATATGGCATAATGAAAAAATTACATATTACGATTTTTTTCCAGAAAATGATGACTTTATTTAATTAACATTTTTTTTCATTAAACACAAAAATAAAAAATTCAAAAATTTCAAATTGCGACAACTCAATTCTTCTAATCAGTAACTTCTGTAATACCGCAAACATATAAATCATCATATAGCGTGGCGACGCCTTGCCGATTGCTTGAAGCTTGATGCTTATGACCGATTTTTGGCGCCGTTATACCCGCCGCTATAGATGTGAAAAAGTATTTGATGTATTGGTAAAATGTAGAGGGTCATTGAATGGGCACCATAATATTTAATGAAATGTTCAATATTAATCTACTTAAAGAGACAATATAACACAATGTAGATAATTTACACTGTATTTAATATACCTATATTTTATAAGTTCTAGGTGTTTTAGATTAAGAATAAAAATTTACTTGTTATACTATCTGAGTGTATAATAGACCTTGTTTACTTACATGTCTTTTATGTATATTTACATATGTGTTCATGTATATTTTTAGTAGAGATGGTCACAAATGTGTCACTATATGTAGTCACCCGTGAGAACTAAGTTGGATGTTTCATGAAACCTTTAAATAAGATTGCTAGAAATAAAGAACTAACAGTTTTGGTAGACTTTGTAGAAATGTATGTTTTTATTATTATTTATCACTCCAAGTCCATTATGAAGTAAGCAGAGAGTGTTGATTAAATTATAGTATTTTATCTGTTTTATTATAGTATTTTATCTGTATTTTATCTGTAATTGTAGTTTTTTTCTTTTTCCAAATAAAATGTCAGTGGTTAATTTTATTGTAGATGTAAGTTGTTTTCATCACAATAAATTGTGGTATAGTATTTAAAACCTTAGCTGTTATGTCGATTTGGAAAATAACAATCTTTTAGTTTTTTATATCTACATTAAAGTTGCATAGTGTTTATCTTACTTTTCACTTGCCATTTAAATATGTGAAATTGCAATTTAAATATTGAAATATCCAAATTGTGTTTGACATGCTAATTTTGAACTTTTTGCATAGCCTTGTGTATTAAGACATAAACTCTATGGCAATATGATTTTGTATGTGTTCATAGTTTCAGTAGTTACATCACGATTATTTACCCAAAAAACAGTTTATTACACTTTATTGGTTTAGTAGGACTCCAGACATAAATTTCATTGTTAATTAAAAGTAATAGACTTATTGCTAATGTTCATTACTTAATTTGCTTTTATGGTATTCTATACCATGTGGTCTGCCCACCAACATGGGTGTGGTAGGGTTTGCAGACTTAAGGTTATAACAGAAGTATGAAGTTTGCAAAGTATTACAGAAAGTTTATAATTATGGATACCCTACGTAAGGCCTGATTGTTTAATTCTATAAAATATTTTAAGTATTCCATATTGACATAATTCTTTGTTTTAATGTGGTGAAATTAGTGATGTTAATTGAGCTTTAGTAGTAGATATTATAATAACCAAAATATAACCTACAATTTCCTGTAATTCCATAGGTTTGTGTAAAATAAGTTATTCATGAGAATAATGTTATTCATAATAATAATAATAATCATCTGAGGTTTTCCGGAGCATTATGACATGGGGTTCTTCAAGAAAAGTGCAAAGTGAGCTAGCTCTCCTAAGCCGGCAAAGCATTGACCACTCATTGACGGTGACCACTTACGGGCAGGTGGCCCGTCTGCATATTTGTTAGGCTAAATATGAAAAAAATCTAGTTCTAAACTTGTCTCAGTGGCTACAGCTATCATTATTATCTTAGATCAACGCCATCACCATTTCATCATCATCGATATTGTCATCATTAACGTCATCATCGTCATCTTCACCGTAATTTAGTCATATGTTCCACTTTTTTTATATTTATATTCGATTCCAGACATTACCACCGTAAGCTATGGATATGTATACCGATTCATAGATATTTAGGCAGTTAAAACTTTATCCTGTATGTTTGCAGCGTAACTATTTTTTGCGCACGTCCATATATTTTCAGTAGTTTTATTCGGGGTTGTATTTTTAATATACTAAATTTGCAATTTTTGTAACATTGTCTGTATGTTCATTGTAAACAAGTCCAAATTTTTGACAAGAAGTTCCAGAAGTAAAATTTTGTTTTCTAAATAAACCAGTCTGATATTGATGTTAGAACACAATTTGTTATCGTCTTGTAAATTATGTTGCGCAAGTAACACTATAGAAACACTTATCTATCTTAAGTTTTCATCATAATCGTGTTGGTAATAATTGGTTTTGTAGCATTTGTGAAGTCGCTTGATAATCAAGAAGACAGGAAAATTTAAGAGAAATTTTGAAATTAAAACATTTAAAGTATTTTTTTTTTCTACGAGGCTGGCGATAAATCCTGATCAGTAATAATGATGAGTACTACAGTTTGTGCCATTTATCAATATTGCGTGTTTAAAATTTAGGTATCTCACAATAATCCAAGTATGCGTAAAATATCGTATATCCGGACACTTGTAAATGACTGGCTTAATTATTTATAGGGGATTTTCGCAAAACAACACCTGATATAATTAACTATTGCTTTTACTGCTACGATGTTTTGAATAACTAGCAGAAGTTAACTGGGCACCTCGCTACTATGTAATAAGAAGGTACTATCTGCATAAACAGCATTTGTGTGCTTATATCATAGTTTAATATTATTTAGGTATGAAAACATCTCATAAGCGTGAATAATAGCTAAGTTTGTCCGTACTGACTAGTCTAAGGCGAAATAGGTAGGAGAAAGGAGACGGGATGTGCAACCGCATTCCTCGCAAGTGCCAAGTTGATTTCTGCGTGTTATACTTAAGTAATTATTAATACGTACCCAGTGTCGAGTTATATACGACTCGTTCATACTATTACAAACGAAACGATGTTTCTAAAACAAAGCAATAATTGTCACCGTATTGTGCCAACTACCTGACGGTATTGTGTCTTATTTGTGATGGGGCTATGATGTCAGAATTGGCAATATATAATGGAGATTAATTAATGGATGGGAGATTTAGAGATTTATTTACACGTTAATTCAAATATACATAAGTGTATGTAAAACAATGGTATATTGTTAAAAAAAAATAGTAAAAACAAAGGAGACGGTCTACGCGATAGAAATTTAAACATTCTTACTAGTGTTTAGTCGCACACAAAGCTTTTGTAATGTTAACTGTTCAAAGAATATATTTTCTAGTTGTATGTATATATCTTAAAGGACTGAGGTATTGAGTCTAATGCAGTTTATACTTTGGGTTTTATACAATTAGAGACATGAGGTAATGAAGGTTATGTATGTAGCAAATGTGTCTTCTCTTTTCAAAGTTGCCTGAAACACGTATAAAAGTGTTATGTTTAAGGAATTTTTAGCCATCGAAAAGCATTAAATGTCTTTTTTTTTTAATTTGCAAAGTAACATAACACCTTCATCAACTCATGTCTTCATGTATGTGTGAGAGCAACGCGTGTGAATATGTAGGTAAGTATGTATGTATGTGGACGTTTTATGACTATTTGTTGTAATTCATGTTTATATATGACTTCCGTCAGTGTTATTCGAAGAAATGTTAATAAACGGCTTATGTATTGTGTTTTATTTTTTAATTTTTGCTGGTCAGCGATCTGGCCAGTGAATACTAATTAATTAATTTTGACCTCTTTGCCATTTGGTTGTGTTGTGGGATCTTATTAGTTTTTGCTATTATAATCATCATCAGCCCGTTTCTGTCCACTGCTGGACAACACTGTGCTCGATCTTCAGCTCTTCGCATCTAAAAGGCGCCAGCCACTTTGTGTACATCGTCACTCCACTTAACTGGAGGGCGTTCTACGCTACGTTTACCAAGATGCGGTCTCCTCTCCAGAACACGTCTAGTCCAACGGTTATCGGGTCTGCGATGGCTGTGACCAACCTATTGCGCGCCTCTATGGGCGCTAGGGACCACTTGCAACTGCTGTTCGCTCGCGTTCCCAAATATCGTCACAAAAGGATTCTAACAGGTTCCTCGTCATAACAACGGCATAATAAAAGACAGTTTGAAATAAAAATACATATATTAATTTTACATCAATATTAAATTACAGCCAACGTAACTATGTAGGTTACAATAATAAAAATATACCTATGTAATTTCCATTGAAACAAATAAATAATAAAAACAAAGTATTTATCTTATTAGTAAACCTAACGCTAAAAATCATCATTGACTATGAGAAGGTTGCAACTGCGGAGTACCAGGTAACATTCATTATCAATAAAACAATCCATCTACAAGCAAGGGGGAGCTCACTTATAGCAATAATTATTATGGAATTTACTCATTAACTCTATCATTAATAATGAGTAACAATGCCAGTGAATTGTGAAAGTGGAAACAATATAGGAAAACTGATGTCGTGGAGACAGTGGTGCGGATGTTCACGTGGTCATGAGATCGAGGTACCAAGTGTCTTGAGATTGTACATATCAAGTATATTTTAATTGACTTCAACTACACACAAATAGTATGATTTTAAAACTTAAGCTAAAAATCCACACATGTTTATAAAAATTCTTACCTACCAACAGATATGGAAGTAAGAAGCAGATGTGTTTCCTATCAGAATGTCACGTTGCGAGCTGCACAATCCACTGGCATTCGTAACCTAAATAAGAGAAGAGATTGGTAGGTGTTACAATGTTACTGGGTAATATATTTTTGCGCTAATTTTTTGGCATAAAGCAGTGAAAAGAAATATAAATAGAAAACTTAAGCTTTGGAATAGACAACCAGTGAGATTGTGATGAGAAGTAGTGCATAAATAAAAAACTAGACAAAAAAGTTGTTTTAAAACACTAGTTTGTAGCAGTTTCACTTCAACTCACTATATTTGAAAGACAATCATACAAAATAGACAAAACTTGTTTAAAAGTCTCTTGTATATATATATATTAGATGATTTCTTAACATAAGTTCAAACGGGTAATCTCACTGGAAAGATAACAAATTTTGGAAGTATTACTAAAAAAATAAGAATATGTACAACAAAATAATAACTAACCGAAAGATAGCCAACAACAGTACAAAGACACGAGTAGAGTAGGAAATAGAAAAAAAATGAAAGTATCTACACAAATTGCAAACATTTAAATGCCCTTTTTAACCGTCCACGCGGGAAGTATAACGTTAAATATATTCTTTATTTGTATATTCCGTACTACTTAAAAATTACCGACCGAATATACAAATGCGATCCAAATTGATGCGGAGAAAATAACCGAGAACACAACCTCAGCCTACAATTAGATGAAAGGCTGTACGGCTATGATTTCCTTTGCCAGGTTATGTCAGGAAAACATACTTTTACTTATCTGTCAAATCACACTAGTAATTTAGTACTAACTAAATAATAGAAGGTAAAGGACCTTCAGAATTACCGATTTGTTACGTCACAAGGTGTCAAATTTTCTCCCTATCCAGGGTTGGATGCGTTTGTGTATTTGGACATTAATCTCTAATGATAAAGAGATTTCATTATAATAGTCGTACAATATTCTCTTTATTTAACACACAAGTGTTTTTTTTTGTTACATCTATGCTCTAATATTACATTAAAAATATGTTTAAGTGTTCCCAATTGTTATTTTCCAACAATGTAAAATATTGGTTGAAGTAACAAAACATTGCTATGCATTTTATATCTGCACGAATGAAAA
>DWJK01003647.1:0-12877 GCA_018248815.1 Croniades pieria auraria
ATTTGTGTAACAATAAAGTATGAACTGGCTCGGGGCCAAAGACATTCAATCGGAGCAGTGTATCTAGGTATGTGACTATTACATGATAATCATTTTAGCTGTAAATGTTTATAAGTCGCTGTTAAACGCTTATGATTAAAGAAATGTATGCATTTAATGTAACGAACCTTCGTAGAGAAGCCACGTTCGCAAACAGTGCATTTGAACGGTCGCTCCTTGGTGTGGCTCCGGTAGTGGATCTCCAGCGCGGAGTTGCAGGCGAAAGTCTTGTAGCAGATGTTACAGGTCGTGTTGCCGCGCACTGCGTACAAATAAATCCATTATTCAATGACGCCGTCACGTACACAGTTTAACATGCGGTCTTTTAGTTTTCCAAATGTACGTATCTCTCTCATAAACTGGTTAATGCATTTTTTCAGCGTGTTATCGAGCGCCCGGCAAGGGAGTTATTATTGGTTTATGAATGCAAAGGAAACAAAGAAGGGAACGGAAACGGGCGACCGGGGCGGACAAAAATCATAAGATCCCGCTATCGCATACCTGCGGGAGGAAACGCAAGTCCAAGTGGGCTGAAGGGCGATCCGCCGAGAGCCCCGAGTGCGGCGAGCGGCGTGGGTGGCGACGGCAGCGGCGAGTGCTGCGGCAGCCGCGGCGGTGTGGACAGCGCCGACAGCGCCGGGGATGACGGCGAGGCCCGTGCGCTCCGCCCGCTCTCCGAACCTGTCGCCGATGGGAGGGAAGCCGTTGTGGTGATGGTTTTTACTTCGCATTCGGACGCCGAGGCGCAGACGGAGAGCGGCGAAGTTCGACGATCCTTTAAATCAGAGTCGTCGTCGAACTCCCGAGTAGCGGGCTCGCGCTCGTCCCGGCCGCTCTCATCGTCGGTTCCGCGGGAGTCCGCCCGTCGGTCGCCGGGAGTAGAAGGAGTAGGGAACAGAGAAGGTGGAGCGGGACGATATGAAGGATAGTCGCTACTGTCTGCACCGTCGTTGAATTGTGGGCAATCGCTAATTTCAGTTCTTTGGTTCTGATCGTAACAAATATTGACGCGTTCGCCGGTGTGTAGGCGTATATGTTGATGTAATAACGCAGGATCTGTGTACTTTTTGTGGCAAACTGGGCATTGGTGCAGCATTTGCGATGGTGGTTTTACACGATGGACGCCCATGTGCGTCTTTAGGTTACCTTTAGTTGTAAACGCGCGGCCACATAATCTGCAACGGAACGGTCTTTCACCGGTATGAGTTCGATAATGCATCTGTAATGCACTTTTACAAGAAAGAACGCGATGGCACACTATACATTCGTTGGGGTCGGATACTTTGTTGTCAATGTTATCTACCAGTTGTTGTAATTTCGCCGTTTCTGATGTTTTTGTTATTTCTATCAAACTTTCCCATGAATTGTCGTTGCTGCCCGGACGCGGTAAAAGTGAGTTGTAAAATACAGGATCGCGTGCTATATCCGGTTCAAGAGTATTTGGAGGTGTAGTGTTATGGAAAGGGGTAAAACTTTCAGAGGAAATACTACTAGGTGGAGATTGTGGAAACAAAGGGAAAGAAGGATATGTACGTAGTCCCGTTGCAATTGAAATTGGTCCAGATATCGATGAGTTCTTACTTGAAAGATTTTCCGGTTGGTCTGGATCAGGCTTCACATGTGGACTTTCTCTGCCGATTTGGTCGTCATTGCTGTACTTGGAATCCATGCTGCCATCATCGTATGGAGATGTAGAAGGATACCGGTCTTGTTCTGTATCTTGTACGGTGTCATTTTCATCAGGTTCACGCTTAGGCGTTATTCGGTCGGTATCCTCGAAACTGGAATCTCGTTGA
This sequence comes from Croniades pieria auraria, assembly GCA_018248815.1. Taxonomy (NCBI): domain Eukaryota; kingdom Metazoa; phylum Arthropoda; class Insecta; order Lepidoptera; family Hesperiidae; genus Croniades; species Croniades pieria. The sequence continues at coordinate 1,836 of DWJK01003647.1, forward strand.
CTTTCTTCGTCTTGAGGTTCCGATTTAAATATATCTGGTGCCGATCGGGAAGGACTAGGGGCCGAAGGTTTGCTGAGATCTGCTGGTGTGTCTTGTTCTTCTCGCATCGCGAAAAGCGGATGGGGTGGCAATGGTTTGTCTCCAAGTGGACGAGGTGGAAGCAACTCGTGGTGCGGTGGCCTGTACAATGGCAAGCTTGGCGGGAAAGGACCTGGCGCGCCCGGAGGGAACTGAAGTGGATGGGGCGGCATTCCTGGGATCGGCCCTGGAGATAGTTGCGCTAATAGTGGAGGATGATATTTATCCAAGTGCTCAGGTATTGGATTAGGGTTCATCTTAACATGTGGAAATTTGGCAGTATGTCTTTGGAAATGAACTTTAAGATTTCCTTTGGTTGTGAATCGGGAACCACAAACATTACATTTGAAAGGTCGTTCACCTGTGTGCGAACGAATGTGAATTTGCAGTGCAGAATCACTCCCAAAAACTTTTCCACAGTATCGACAGCGATGCTTGAAAAATGGTTCATTTCTTCCTCCTGATTTTCCATCGTACGGAGACATTTTTCCAGATTTGCGAAAAGCAAGTTCATCGGCTAAGTTGTTTGCCAGCAAACCTTGTGATGCATTGTCGAGTACTTCTTGAGCTCGTTTTTGAAGCATTTCAAGAGTGTTGGGCTCATTCAGGGACGGCGGAGGATCATTATTTGTAATAATTGAAGATGCTAATGAAGACGAAATGGAACTATATGGCGGATGGGACATCATAGGTGGGGATGAGGTTGGAAGTTTGGGTATGGAGATCGGTTCTGTTTTTGGTGTAAGATGCGTATGAGATGATGGCAAGCTTTGGCTGGTAGGAGGGGGGGGTACAACAGGCGATGGCTCCCGCGGTGGACGAGGCGGTGACGGCGATCGAGCTGGAGTCATAGGCACGTTTGGCTCTTGTTCAATTGGTGGAGGGCTTTGGCGCTGATCATCTTTTCGTCGTGTCAATGAGAGCTGGTTTTGCAATTGTCTTATTAGTTGAAGTTGAAAAACTTGTTGATGTTGCAAAGTAAACAATGTGCTCTGTAATACGGCAAGCTCATGTAAAGCGGCTTCATTATCAGCATTATTAGCCATCGCCGTTGCCGCGAATTGCGCTACTGCCACCTTTGTGTTTTGTAAAGCTTCAAGAGTGACGTGCCCGGCTATAGGAAACGGAAGTCCAACAGGCGGCACATCGGCTTCAGGTACTTCTGCCTCTCCGTCTTCGAGGCTATTGTTATTTTCAGCATCTTGTCTATGCCTTCTCACTTGTTCTAATTGTTTGTTAGGTCCATCCATTTCTTCGTCCCCAGAAACTACCATTTCTTCAGGGTCAGAATGCATTCTTTCTTCCCCCATTTGAATCGCCTTCTCGTCACATACACGCTTATGGTATAAAAAATCGTGAAGGTTTTCGAATTGTTCCTGACACCGAGGGCACATGTGAGCCTCAGGTCGTTCTCTCCTTAGGTCTGGCATTGCATTGTTTATGTCTTCCTCTGAACATGATCCAGAACTTTCACCTGGAACAAAAAGCGTTAATTTGATAACACCGAATGATAAATTTACAACTGTAGTGTATGTAAAAGTGGTGTGTACCTGATTGGATGTTTATAATTTTAGTAGTTAGTCCATTATGGCTTATAATAACTATTTTGGTATTAAAAAGCTAACGAGTAAGTTATGATATTCACATGAGGTCGTGATTTGTGGATATTAATGTTATTCTATGGTGCCTACGCAATGTTACGAAAGTAGGTACTTAGTCGTACGAGGCTGCCGGCTAACCTCACCGTTATCGTTCTTTGCAGATTGAACGCAATAAACCTCATTTGTTAAATGAATGATTATAAACAAAAGAATTTTGTTCATTCCGAACATCATTTTATATTGAAAAAAAACCTAACATCACGCCTGTAATCCCCAAAGAGGTAGGCAAGGGAGTGTAGTACACTTCCAGTTGATTTATATTGAATACTGATTTCCGTAAAATTTGCATTAATTTTGTTACTACAATATCTAAAAGCCTATTGTAAATGGGCATATATGTTAGTTATATATTTACATAGATAACCCAAAGCAAGTCATTAATAATCTTTTATCATTACGTTCCATTTAATAATGCTTTTAGTTTTTACTTGAAACCCGACAACGGAGTGGCGAGCTGAAGTCAAAGCTAAGCTAGCAAAGTATACGCATATATATAAACTCAACACCCGTTAAAATTATCTTATTATTAATAAGTATTGAAACAAGAACAGAACGGCAATAAAAAATATAAATCAAAATTTTATTATGCAGCTATTGTTACAGCTACTCGATAATAGATGTCGCTAGGAGTCATAGATTGAGAATGCATTATAAAAGGCGCAGACTTGCAGTTATATAAATTTACTGAATGTTATATTCTAAAGGTACAACATAAGTATCGATAGTTTTACTCGTCCAATTCAAATAATTTTATTAAAATTTAAATGTTTTTTACTAAATATTTCGTACATTTTCAGAATAAGAAAAACGAAAAAGGATGATTTGGGTTAGCTGTTATAAAAACAATCACTAGGAAATAACTAATAACTTAAGAAATAAATTGAAACAAAACAAGTGAATAAGACATAAATAATACTAAATTTACAGTCATTAGATATTTCCAGGTAACACCTAATTCAGTCACGCAATTGGCTATTTGGTGTAACTTAAATAGATATTAAGCGTATTCATTATTTTTATCATTTAAATACAAACAGTTTTGACATGGTCATATACTGCCTATTAATACATTGTCAACACTTTCATTATTCCACTCTTGGATACAGATTGCCTCTAAAAATGAAGCTCAACATCATTACTCCCATGTTTAAGTACGGGTCGGTAGATTTATTCCATCTAAGAATTCTTAAAAACACTGGACAACTGAGTGAGGCTTTACATTAATTTTTAAATGTAGATATACTCGTACTTTGAAAGAATAGATCGAATTTTGACTATAATTGGGTAGTCGTACAACATTTGCAGTTTTTCTGGTAGTTTTGTAGGAAAGCACTTAGACATTGTAGTCGATAGACACGTGTGCTTAGTCAAAAATATACTCGACATTCTGTTTGGAATTCTTTCAAGACCTATTATTACCGCTGAAAGCATTCTATTGAACATCTTGTCTATCTGTCTGTGTCTTTGATAAAAATTCGAAGAAACTGGAACCGCATGTTGGTAGCAGATAACACTGTTACAAACGCAGTGGAAAAATATACTCCCTTTTCTATCCCCAGTTATCTGAGATAAGTATTGTTATGTTAAAACTGGTATGTAGGTAAAACAAATTTATGACATAGCTAGCGGAGTACTAAGTTCCTTGGAATACTTATATTACGATCTATTTTTAATCCCAATAGTTCCACAGTTCACTGGAAATAGCTCTGTTATCATGTCATTGACAAATTTAATCTCGATGAGTTGATCTGACGACACGCACGCACGCGGCACAAGTTTTTTTTTAATTTAATTAATTTTACCGTTTAAATTAAAAAGAAGATTCTGTACCATTACCAATTAATTTTGCGAGTTCACATGTAAAAATTAATTTTGACGATTTTTCCAATTAAAGATGTCGTTTGTACACAAAATTATTAATTAAATACGTCAAAAGCAATTATGACATTTAAGGAATTTTTTTGTCATTACATCTTCTATTTACATAGAAGAATCATCATTACATCTGTCATTACATCTAAGATCTTACGATCTTTTCAGTATCAAATACGTATTTGAAACGCAATGTATGTATTGCATACAGTTACTTCGTATTAAATGTAGAGTTTGTTACATTTCCCAACTAACGTAATATTTTTATTTAATATGTAACTAAGGGGTAGGCAGAGTAATGTAGTACACCCCCACGTTTCATCAATTACGTCAAGAGCCAATGGAATAGGTGTTGAGGAATTTTTATTTAATACCTTTAATTATTCTGTTTCTTGTAAACTATTTATTTCTTTTACTTTATTTACTTTTACTATTTATTTACTTCTAATTAGCCTCCCTGCATATACAAAAGTGTGGATACAGAGTGTAGCCCACAATATTGTTTAACTTTATAAGTAGGTATTCATAATATTCGTGGTAACTTCGTAAGTGGTGACACTCGTTTCGATTTATTTAAAGCAGGTTTAATAGCTCTGTGTTAATATGTACGACTACTGCTGTTTACCTATATAATTAGAATTATCCTGATATTTTAATTATGTAACCACATTAGACATATCTGGTTAATGTACACCAAGTTTTCTTTAAAAGCAACGCAAAATCAAATCAGAAAACCGCTCGAAAAACTGCTCTACAAAGCTTGTTCGAATCTGATGTCATACATGTTATTGTATAGATTTTGTATAGACATAAGAAATATTATAAATCCAGGCCGTATTACAGTATGCGTTTAGCATGACAAAGGAGAGTTGCCGCAACAGCCATAGTACTAACGCTTGCCATACACACTACGCATGCCTACGCGATGTTCCATCTCTTTGTTGCTTTATACCTCAACTGGAACAAGTATTCAGTGCATACTGCGCTTTTTTATTCGACTCTATCATAAACATATATTATATAACCTTAACGAATGGTGTAAATGTCTAAAAATTATGAAGTAACCGCTCTACCATATGTAGAGTTCATAGAAATAGATGTATTGCAATTGAAATCGTTCGTTTTGCGGATGTTATGACGGTTTTTGGATTAATTTAAAAATAAATTGCTTAATAAGATATCTTAAAAATAATTTAAAAGTTATTATTTATAAGTGTTTGCAGTAACTAAAATAATATTTAAAATCTAAGTAGTTATCGACGTGTTCGACAAAACTTCTTGGTACAAAATAAGACAAGACTCTTTCTAAAATTAGAAATGATTTTGACATTGAGATCCATTTTATGTTTAGTCTTCTTATTGGTATTCTTTTTGTTCTATTCTGTATTGTCTTTCCTCTTTTTCTTCTCTATATAATTTTGATGACTTATTTGCCATATTTTATATCGCAATATTGCAATATGCAGGTTGAATTTTTATATCTTAACGCTTGTATAACGTGTAGGTGTAGGTAGATATTAAAAATAAAAACACTAAAATGATAAAAAATTCTTTCTTTCTTTCTCAATATAGTCTAATGTTATTTAAATAATGTCTCATAATATTGAAATGCAGTTACGATTCCGCTGTTTGCCCTTTTTGGTAATTGATTCTACATCAAAGGCTTTCTTGTACGGAAATATGCCTGCAAAGCTTTATTATTATTATTATTAATTTAAACTAATGTACATATTTATAAAACACTTATCGTCCGACAAATATGAGAACAAAACTAACATTGCTTACAAGGATTTTAATTATTGCCACATTTTACATTAATATTCATTGTGAGTTTTGTTCATTATTCTAAAGTAAAGGGAGTAAAGAACGGAACGAAGTATGGATAGAAGAAAAGAACGAAGAAAGGAGTGAAGACGGAAGTGAAGAACGGAATCAAGAAGGAAGCGAACAAGTAAATAAGCGACGATCCAATTTTTGTTAAAGCAATTGAAATCACGATTTGTTTTCCAAATGATTAGTAGGTGCTCGTTCGTGTATCACATAATTATAGTAAGACAATACCTTCAGAATGCGTGTTAGATAGTAAAACAATAGGGATCAAAATGTAGAGTTCCAATTAAAATATCGTTGAATACAATATACGTTTTATTAACCAACCAATTTCTAATGACTAAGTTATATGAACTGAACTATTATATTCAAGTACTGTTTGACGGTTTGTATGTCTGTAGGTATGTCCCGTTTGATAATTTCCACATTGAATTATGACAGAACAGATACGAAATATTAATAATTCATGTTCTTCCTTATAGTGCGTTGATAAAGAAATAAATATTGTATTATTTCGCAAAGCTAGAAACCGATTAAATCAATGAACATTCTAATTATTAAATATTTAGCAAGGCTTTTAAGGTATTGGTTTTGTGTGAATGTAGGCATTATGGGATGTTTGGGATTTAGTGTTATGCATCACGGAACGCCGATATACCTTTTGTAATTCATATTGTCTATGGCCGTGTATTATAATCAATGTGACGGAAATCTCTTTGACCTTTGATATATGACCATCGGTAATCATCTATTGTATTAATTCATGTTTAAATAGATAGTTTTTTTGACATTCGAATATTAATTAATATAATACGTTAAAGTACAGCATTATTGAATATAATATAATTTAATTTATTTTATACTGCCTCGTTGGTTGGGTGGTTGCAAGCGCCACTGCCGATCGGTCCTGGGTTCAAATCTCGAGTCGACTGCTATTGAATTTTTCTGATTTAGAATGTCTTTTAGTGCCTCGGAGTCTGGACCAGTGCCTGGTGTATGGCAATAGCTCATCGCCTATTCCATGGGAATTTAACGTAACTGGTGGGAGTGTACTACACTCCTCTGCTTAGCCCTTCGAGGATTACAGGCGTGATGTTACGTTTTAATTTAATTTATGTTACTTTCGAGAAGTTATGTCATTCGATTTATGAAAAGGGAATTGTTATTATGGGAATTTAAAATATTTTCATTTCTAATAAAAATGGTTTTGTAAAAAGCTTTGTTATTTACATGATTTCTTCAAGAAAGTTTTATATTACCAAAAGAACAGCCTTTTTATTTGTTTATTTTGTATAATGTTACGAAATAAACCCACATAATTATGTAATCATCATAATATACCGGTTAAACAGAGAACGCGTGAAGTCCATATCATTTCAGAATATCCAACTTTCCGCATAACTTAATACTTTTCTTATCAGCTTTTCGACTTTCTCCGGGCTTTTAATATACGACCAGCATTAACCATTTCTGTGGGCATCGCAATAAAAAACGGTCTTTAATATGATATTTGAAAGTAAAATGTTTGAATGCATGCTTTTCACGCCGCTGGAAGTAAAAAGAGCACAGCAACAAAGCGTGGCTGGTAATCCGGAATAATCTCCCGTTGAGGGATTAAACATCTCATTTGTAGAGAGATACCGGTGGTTAAGTTTGCAAGGAGAAGGATTAGTGGTGCATGTTTGTAGCTATTTGGCACTGAGTGTTTGTTTGTCCTCCAGCCGCTCTCTTAAAGCCGCCGCGCGCTTTACCCGGAAACACAAAAAACACATTGCGTTTCATATCCAACGAGAGCCGACCACAATTCAATAACGAACTCTATTCATATACCCATTCAAAAAATTTAAACATTAAAAGCTCGGTTCGAAACGCTTTGATTAAAACATTAACGCTACTAACTTTCAAAATGTGTCTCATTAAATCCATTTACCTGTAGGTACTGAATATTTAGAATTTTTAATTTGATATTAATTAATATATTAAAGTCCGTAATTTATTCATAAACATTTAATTAGTATTTATCATTCAAGTTAAATGGTCGGAATATGTATGCCCAGGTACCAATATTTCATTTTAATACAACGCAACCGGCTCTCTGCCAGGTTTTAAATTTATGTCGCAGACTCTACATGCACCGTACGGAGAATATTTCATGAAGAATATCATTAGTGAGGTATTTGAATCGTTACTAGATAAAATGGTTTTAAAGTTTTATAGAGCGGCGATAAAAGAGTGACGCTCGGATTAATAAAATTTGACGGCTGTCATTCCACTAATATAGAGACGGTTGACGCTTTTCTGAAATGATGTCGCTTAAGTGGGAGGCCACTGATGGAAGTTCTGATAATTTCGACTTTATTCTGACTAAATTATGACACTTGAGAACCAAACGGCAAGTTTTATGCATGCAGCGTTCAGTATTATTATCGTTTTATTAAATTTTACTGTTTCACCACATTTTCGTTATCTTCATGCGTTATACAGGATGTTTCTAATTTGGACGAAATTGAAACATTCATTGCAATAGTATTAAATTATTAAATGATTCCATTATTTGAATAGATTTTAAAAGTGTAGAGCACGAATCTCCATTAAACCTTGCGAAATTTGTAATGTTTATGTTTAAAAAATAATAAACAAATAACACAACAAAATAATAAATAAAAATCTATTATATGTACAGTGAAAAACTTTTCATAAAAGGCATATGATTTTTTCCTTTTGAACATTAAATGTCTTGTTTATAATTAAATACGATTACGATATTAAATATTTACGCATTAAAAATAACTTTAAAGCTCTATTTTAAAAGAAATGTTTTAATTACTTTAATTACTAATTAATTACACAATACTTTCTCATTACTTACGTTACGCTAAACTATATCACATGTCACTGCACTAAAATGTCCGTAATAAAATACGACATTGACAAAACTCTATGTTCCTTGTGACGCTTAAAGCCTTATTCCAAAAAGCTCACATACGAAATTTATGTATTTAAATTGATTTTTATGCATCATGATTGAAAAGTAATAAATATATCAACACTCTATCTAATTCTCTCCGAGCTTTAAGCTGCGAACTCTCCGCAAAGTTATTTTCAAATGTAGAGACGTTTTTATTTTGGAATCCAATATGTTTTCACTATAAATTGGATATTTATCTAATAGTATGTATGAGAAATTTATTTAGATACTTCCCAATTTGCTGTCTTTAACTCAACTCTCTCAACAACTCAGCTGAATCGTGTCGTCGTCGGTTTTTGAGTTCACAGTAAAACTTATTCTCGATTCTAATGATAAATTTGAAAGCTCTGTTAGTATCCACCTACCTCCATGTGTTTCACTTCAAATTCTAAGAGATCGGATACAATTGAAGGATGATAACTCACTGCACTGTTTACTCACCACGTCGGAGGCGGATTTTAGTGCTCACTTTTTGGTGAATGCCAAATTTTATCGTCGCTAACTGAATCATGATCGGTACGGAAGCGGATCGAGAGATCTACGAAAATCTCGACGGACGCACGGAATTCTTATGTCGCGAGAGGGTCACAGCGGCGGTGTCGTCGTGTGTGAGGTGCTGGTGGATGTTCGAGGTGGAGTGGTAAGTACCGATGGAGACGCGGCGGACGCAGGCGGGCTTGATGCGCGGCATGGTGAGTCGCGCTGGCGGCTCAGGGCCGGCGCATGGCAGGGGTGGGTCGCAGCGAGGAGCACTGGCCCTGGCGGCACTGCACGCGGCGCGCTCGGGACACTCGCGGGGCTACGCGGCGCGCTCGACGTGCGGACTCAGAGTGCGGAGCGGGTGCGGAGAGCGGCCGGCCGCTGCTCTCGCCATCTGACGCGGGACTGAGCGCGAGGCGGCGGCGGGCGGCGGGCGGCCGCGCGCGCACCAGGTATACGGTTATGACAGGGAGGCGGGGCCGCGCCCGGCTCATAAATCAAACTTCGCCCATTCGCACGCGCTCCCCGGGGCTCCCTCCTCCATATTCCATATTCGGGGCGGGGCATATTTTCATAATCATAACGCCTCATATTCATAAGTGACATGTGGCCGCGGGTGGCGAGCGCGAGGCGGCGGTGGGCGGCGGCGACGCCCGCTAGATGGCGGCCGCTCGCCCCGCGAAGCCTCCCACATTCGCTAATTGAAGCTGCACTTTGTAAGTTATAATCCTTTGTTTGTCAATTCGCACACAGTTCCATATTAACAACTTCCGTTACACACTGAAATATTGTACCGCTTGAGCTTGGAGCTTTTGATCCCCACAATGCTTACATAGGAATGGTCACGAACTAAAAAGTTTGTAATAAAAGTTTTACTTCCTCAAGTCATACTCTACTTTGGTAATCTGTGCTATGGAATAGTACTCTTCTACTTTTGTAGTGCTCGTAATAAATAGTGTTACTATCAATTCAACATATTCTAATTTAAAACAAATATGTCTGTTGTGAGCCTTATAGTAGAATTTGAAAAGTTTATTATAAAACTATAGATATGTAAAACAAAATAAAATAAATATGAGGACATGAAAACATTGATTGAAATGCGAGTTTTATTTCAGTCTAGCTACAGCAACACTAATTTTGGAAACAAAATGACAGACAATGCAGTTATTATAACAATATTAAAACCACAAGTTGGTTCGGGAAAAATATTACTGAAATTTTATTTCAGAAATATTCTGTTAACAATAGTAGCATTCAGGTTTTTAAACAGAATGTTTTTTTTTTGAACATAAATTAACATAAATATTAAATACATATTATCCATTTACCTTATTATCAGTTGTAAAAACATTAGGCGACGATACATATTTTGCTCTACATTCCTGCTCACACGTTATTCCCAATAAGGAAACGTTTTTCCTTGTTGACTTATAGTTACGTGTTCGCACGCAGATACCAACACTAGTTGTTACGGTTTTTGTCCACGTGACATACGTTGTTCTGAACTCTACATTTTTTAATACATTCACAAGTGTAGATACTAGTATACATGTATTTTTGATCATTTGATAACATACAAAATTATACACAAATAAAAGAATTTCTATGTTAGTTTAGAGACTATTATTATATATGCACGCCAGATCCCAACGAAGTAGGCAGAGAGGGCGGAGTGCCAGTGCTAGGTGCCAGGTATATACGTTTATCAAGGTGAATCTATTTATCTTTAATATTTTTTCGATATTTCCTTGCAGTTAACACTCAAGTCGATATTGACTTATCAAATACTACGAGTGGAATATATTGTTCACAGAAAACATACATTTCAATTTAAAATCACAAGCTTATTTCAATTGATCACACTTTTTGTTTTAAATATACATAATTTGAAGTAAATTTTCATACGCTACGCTACCTTTATTTTAAATATTATTTATGAAATGATTAAAGCTGTTCAGATGGCAATATTGTTGCAATATCCAGCTTTGCTGCAAAACAGCAGTGCATATATCGTTGTATGTGTGAGGGTGTAAGTACCGGTCACTACTGTGACTGTTTGACTCGATACTACTCCCTACTAATGTAGAGCGAATCATTGTGGAGTGACTCTCTCATTTGACATATATTTCTATGAACTGCCATTATTCAAT
>DWJK01003648.1:0-12877 GCA_018248815.1 Croniades pieria auraria
GTTACATTTACGTCCCATGGAATAGATGGTGAGCCTATTGCCATACACCAATCACAGATTCCAAGACTTCCAGACTGCCAGACTCCAAGTCACTAACAGAAATTCTACATTAGAAAAATCTAATAGTATCACCCGATCCGGGATTTGAACCCAGGACCTCCCGATCGGCAGTCGCGCTTGCAACTACTCGACCAACGAGGCAGTCAATGTAAAATAATTATATAAAAAATTGTACCTTGATCCAAAATATATATTGAATTATATACGATTATTACGTATTATTAACATAATCAAAGATAACATAAAAACAAAAAGTCGTAGATTTTAACTTAATGTCGAATCTGGTACAGGACCTGTTACATATGTCAAAATATGTCGACCCCCGACTATTAAATCAAATTCTATGTGCGACATTTTCCCATTTAATGTATGTGAATAAATGCAAAACTATGTAAAATTTTGGAAATTTACCTAAAAGTTCATATCGTTTGTCTCCTCTTTCAGCAGACAAGGGTCCGCCGCTATCACCCTGAAATTAGTCCACAATAATAATAAGAAATTAGTCCTTCACAATAAAAAACAAAACTTTCGCACATGTCTATACGACTGAAAATTATGCACCTGTCAAGTTTAAGCCCACACTGAGATATCTCTATGTGAAATAGGTTCTATCTGTGAAGACATGTTCACACAAAATGACGACCACATCAATACTTCGATCTACTGGTCGAATACATGTCTCTATTGCAATAAGTAATTTCCACTGTTGGACACGGATCTACCTTCAGAATGAAAGGATTGAGGTGATAGTCTAGACATTAGTACGGGAATCAAATGAGTAAGAAAGTATTGGATTTAGTAAGATTAAAAATATTAGTAATAAGTGAACTACAATTGAGGAAAAACTTCAAGCAATGATGAGAGAAAGTAATAAAATTAAATTATTCCATCAATGAATTGAGTTAACTCATTATTTCACCTGACATGTATCCTTTTTCCCTTCATCAGGATAACCAGCGCACATCATACCATCTGAAATCATCGCAGGCTCGTACTTCGTGTTCCTGCAATCATCATTGCTCATCACTGGCACCTCCACGTCCAGTAGGTAGCAGGAGTGATTCTGCTGTTCACCGACAGAGCCCCAGCCGGCTGCTATCGCTTTTACACCTACGTAGTCGTTATCTGAAAATACAGATAACTTAATTGATTTATTTCGAATTCAGTTATTGATTAATAAATTTGATTAATAGTGAAGTAATTCGCTTGCTAAAATTATCAAAGCTTTTATCACAACTTTTCTTATTGTAAAGGTAAACACCGAGTAGCCAACACAGCTCATGAATGTCGCGTCAGATGTTATTATTCAATACCCGGTTAAGAGCACTTTAAAATTATAGTCCTTAAAATACTGGAACTTATAATTTTTACATTTATCATTATCAATTCTTCCTTTGGTCCACTTATACATCAAAATTACCTTCAAAAAACATCTACCATTTTCACAGTAAAATTTTCGGTAATGCAACAATTTCTATGCAAATAATTTAGACTTAAATTTATACATAGGTATGAGTTTTTTATGACCCTTACCGTCGTTATGCGGCAAACAAATAGGTTTGACCGTGTCCGTGATATTGACTCGGTCGTTCAGTTCTAACATGGCGATGTCGTCCTTAAAGTTGACGTAAGTGAAGTTGTGGGCAACGAGGTTGACCACGAAGCGGGTCTCGGGCCGGTGAGTCTTGTTGCAACGGTCGTGCTCGCCGACAGTCACCTTGATCATGAACCACATCAACCTGTAAATGAACCTGATATGTAAACAGTACCTACAAATATAAAATCAAACGTGTCTTACAGAATAGGTTAACGACATAAAATAAGTAAATCGGGACCTTTTCAATAAGAGGTAGTTCCATCATAGGGATAACATCATATCTGAGCGGTAAGGAAGTTCTATAGCTTCTCGTGTTACAACCTGGAGTTAATGGAAAATACATGAAAAATTTACTGACTATGCAATGATTCAAGTATGATTTAACAAAGAGTGCTAATATAACGATCAATTAACAAACGTGATACAAGATTGTAATTCTAAGAATCCACATTTTTTCTTCTATAGAATTACAGTTACCACTAACGCCTTAAAAGACACAGCCGCAGTAGTTCCTAATAAAATGATGAACGTATTGTGATCCTACAAACCTACCCTTTAACACAATGAGCAGCGGTCAGCACATATTTGTCGTTGATGAGCATGCCGCCACAATAGAACTTGTTGAAGTAGGAGAGGCGCACGACCCAAGGGAACTCATTTACAGCTGTTTCAACACCGCCGAGGATACGAGACTCTTCGTTACGTTCTCCACAGCCTATTTGAATATTTTAAAAATTACATTTGTTCTCACATTTGATAATAATATTATACGTAATTTCATAATTAAACTAACTTAACGGCTTAAAGTTGATTTTGACGATAGCGATACAAAAATGTTGTTACTAACAGAAAAAAAAAACTATATAATGTTACTATATAATTTTTTATTTGGCCTATGTCCAGCAGTGGACTGAGATAGGCTGATGATGATGATGATATGATTTTTTAGTTAAAGTCAAGTAAACAACTGCCCGTAAAACTCATGTCAAAATTTAGCTCTTAGGCTTAGCTTGGGGCAATCTTAAGCATTTGGAATGAAAGTAATTGAATTAATAATTCTCATTAGTAGAATCAAAACTCCTATATGCTGTTATTAAGGAAAAGATATCAGTCCTCCAAGTATAAGTACAGTAATGATACTTACGACAACTGCATCTTTTCCTTTGTCCGTAGTCAGCGTCATCTTCAACAGCTTTTATAGTTTCATTCTCATTTTCAATGGTTTCCGAATCTACTGTAGTGGAGAATTTGACTGTAGTAGGAACTACGGTATCAGAAATAGACTCATCGTCTTCGCCCTTGACCTGTCCAATAATGAGAATTCTGTAATATTAATCGTGTAATAAACAGTATTTTGACTGTAAATCAATTTTCACCAACTAATCATTTGTACAGAATTTTTTTTCTTTAAAAATGCTGCTAATAGTACAATAGTTATTTTATAGTGAACACGCTCTGTTTTGATCTATACTGACAAAAATAATTCGTCATATTTTTATCGATACAGTTTGTTATTGATACTATTCGTCATATTGTTCCCCGTTTGTAATCGATAGAATTTCTATTGTTTCATAAACCGTAAATTATTTTCCGTATAACAATAATATGCATTATTAAAAACATCGTAAACTTACCCCGATTTCAGCGGCAAATACAATGAAAATGAACACCAAAATGTTCTGCCACATTTTCAAATGAAGATACTATAATAATTTGATATGCAGAGCATAAGCTAATCAGAGTGTTTTAGAATATCCTTTAAGCGCGTCTTCACTATTTACAGCTTAGAACAGGAATGGGAACGTTGATCTCGCGACCACCTGACTACATGCCGTGGAGGCTCTATTTCTATTAATAGTACATCTTACTCCAGTGGCAAAACCATCGTAAGTGAACTTAAAAGAAATACTGCCTAGCCTGTATAAGAGTTCATACATTTACATTTGAATAAAATCAATTACTCTTTTCCTCTATTCAAAAAACAAACTTCACAATGAATTTTTCATATATGTACATGCGAGTATTTTTTTGACCAATTTTATGTTAGAACGTAACAAAACGTATCATCGAGCCTGTCGTCCCCGAAGGGGTAGGCAGAAGAGTATAGTACGCTCCCTCGTTTCACTACGTTACGTTTAAGTCTCATGGAATAGGTGGTGGGCCTATTGCCTTACACCGGGCACAGATCCCGACTCCCAATCACTACTAGAAGTTCTAAATTAGAAAATTCCAATAGTATCCGACCCGCGATTTGGACCCAGGACGTCCCGATCTGCAGTCGCGCTTGCAACCACTCCACAAACAAGGCAGTCAAGGGTTCTCTTAATTTAACTTTGTTAAAAATATTACTTTCACGACTTGTCCACTTTTGCACTGAGACTCGTAATCCACATCCGCGGTTTGCGTTTTACTACCTAGTCCCGGTCAAAAACAGAACGTATTCAGTCTTACCGACCTCCTGTATAGAATAGATTTTTATTATGACTAAACTAAAACTATCCGTAAACTGTACCCAAATACTTAAATATTTATATTAAATATTAGTGCAAATGTTTAGATAACAATACATTTTTAGTTTTTACATGTAATGTACGTAAAGTTATTAAAGTGCCAAATAAAAACCAGATCGTTTTAAATTTTAGAAATTTAATACCTAATCTAATAGTAAGTCAATAATTCAAAGTTTTATAACCTATAAAAGAGTTTAGCGAGGTTTTCAATTTTGCTCTTGAAAAAAATACATTTAAATTACAGTTATATCATTTTAATAGGCACAGTAGCAAGCGTCGTCGGTGTTGTCCCGAATCCAGTTCAAATATCTGGTGACCCGGGTATAAACGCCTGGATAACCCTTCCTTGCGCATCCGTACCCCCAAGAAACAATACCTGGACAAAATCAAAAAGGAAATCTAGACATCACACGAGATACAGAATAAAACACCTGTTACCGTTGCAATACATTTAAAATTATTAAATGTGTTACAGTTGAACAATTTAAAAAAATACATATATGCAATGCAGTACCTATTGTTCACACATGGATAAAGTTTGGAACGCCGTAAAAACAGATAAAATATATTAGGAGGTCGGAAACGTCAAAAACGTCGACTTTAAAACCAACTTGTTAACACATGTATTATATTTATTCATTTATTACAATTTAGACTATATCTATCATAACAGGTGTCCTAATTCGATAGGATAGTCAATGTCAATGGTACAATTGTCAATTTAGTATAATCAATTAAATTAAATGATGTCTAATAATATTATGTCAAAAAAATAAATACGAGAATATATAATATGAGACTCACCAATTAATTCGTACGCGTGTTCTGAGTTCTCCATAACCAAAGGACCACCACTGTCGCCCTGTAAATAGAAAACACAAATTAAGTTGAGAAAAAATTACCTTCGAACACAAATTGTGACACTACAAAAAGTAAGAAAAATAGGTTTATGACCTCATTTCAAGTTTATTAAAAATGAGTGCATAAAAATTTGATAATAAAAGACAAGAAAAACTCCCACTGAATGGGAATGAACTGCGTAGGTGACTGGTATAAATTAGTCAGTTGTTCCACGGCACATGAATCTATATCCCACATTCCGCACAATATGTATATCAGTGCTAACGAGAAGGTTAGGCAGAGAATTGTAATACACTCCCACGTGTCATCAGTTACGTTTACGTCCCGCTAAGGAATAGGAGGTAAGCCTATTGCCCTACACATTGGTGTAGGGCAATAGGCCTAGTATACTCTCATGCAATAATGTATTGACATTATTTCATGAGAGTATACCAGGCGATATCTTTCTCTGGAGTCGAACAATAAATAGAACAAAGTGGAAACACGTAACAAAAACTTTGCCATCGGAGAAGTTGATAACAGAGACCTAAACCAATCTCGATATTTTAAATTACTTAAAAAGAATATATTAACGTATTTAGAATCCTCATGCTGCACATGTCCAAACGTGCCGATCACAACTCACCATAAATTGGTCGGAAGGTATGAGTAATTACCGGGCTGATACAAAATTAAATTGAAAACCTTACCGTACAAGCATCCTTATGGGCAGTGGCAGGGTATCCAGCACACATCATGACATCGCGTATCTTGGACCTGTTGTAATTGGTGTTCCGACATTCCTCATTACTGAGGATTGGTAACTGTGCCTCCATGAGCGTGCAAGACCAATTGCCAGTCTCACCCACAGCACCCCAGCCGGCTACTGTCGCTAAAACTCCCGTGTATAAGTCTTCTGAACCTTAAATAATCGTCAAGTGAACTCGTCATGTACAGGTAAATGGAAATGTATAAAATTTCTGCTCTGCTTTATTAAAGGAACAATGTAACCAAATTGCTAAACTTAAAAAGCTGAAATTTTGTCATTAATAATGACGTTAACAATCACTAAGAAAAACGTTACTTCGATGATATTGAAAATATTAAAAGTCAAGAAATAATGGTTTCCAATTTATATAAAAGGAACATACGTAATGTAAAAAACCTATCAAAATGACAAATAACACGCTACAAATGTAAGGTCGGCTAAATGCATCTTTGTTAGCTTACCTGCAACAAAACCAGTATGTATTGGGAAAGCCGAGGCAAAACCCTACCTGCCTAACAAAAGGTCTTTGCAAAGTCACTCGACTGGAACTTGATCAAGGATTTGATGGAGGATATTTTATATCATCAAATGACTTGGCGAATCAGTTGCACTTCATATTTATGCGGCGATCTATATCATATACTGGCTGATACCCACGAATTTGTCTTAAATAATCTTAAAATTCTAATAACTTTACATTGAAAGAAAATATCGTAATATTTCTTTTAAGATAAGCAGGAAGTGTTTAAGAACTAAAACTAAAAAGTGGTCGAAATCTATTCAGTAGTTTTTGCCTAATGTAAATTCCACGGCAGACCTCTATCATTTTATTTACGTAGATAACGCCACAAAAAAACTATCTTGAAAGCCCAATTCATTTCAAACCAAAGAATTGCTTTTGTCGACATAACACACATCAGGAGAAAGTAATTCGAAAGTCCTAATGAACTTTTATGCCAAATCTTAGGTACCTTACACAATTCTATTATTTTTATGAGCACGGTGAGTTACTGACTAAAATACCCAAAGCCTCTTGATTCATAATCCGTTTATGTTGTCCAGGTTGGATAAGATTTAAAAGTTCGTCGTCTGAATTCATTATTTATCCACAAATTACATAATGCTATCATACGTCCTTAAACAGTAACAGACCTGATTATACGTGAAACAAAAATACATTTACAACGCCATCTAGTGGCTAAGAGAGAACTAGACAAGTTCGTGTAATATTGAGTTTTCTAAAATACTATCATCTTGCTTACATTTTATTCACAGCTTATAGACGATATGTATACAGCGTCGCAACATTTTTTTAGATCTAGAAATCAATACCTTTGTGGTACATAGAACTTCCGTATAATTAACTATTATGCCAGCGAACACAAATAAAGAAGTGGTAAAACGCCTTTACATCCGACCTACTTTACAAATATCAATATTCAATGCTAACTAATAACTGTAGCGTTATGCTGGATAAAGAAAAGAAAAATAGCCTAAAGTTTTCCTCTTGAGTGTGGCTTCTATACACAAAAATAATTTTTCAAATGCAATCGTTATTTCCTTAGATTAGTGCGTTTAAACAGACTCTTCATCCTTTCTTAGCATAGATTAAACTATGTTCGCGACTAAAACACGTAAAAAAAAAATTTTGAGCATACACTTGCTTGGACCTTCATCGAATCAGTAGGTGCTAATATGGTTCAGATGACATTATAATATTACATAAAATTTTCACATTGCACATTTTGTAACTACCCGAAGCCTAAGAGAAGACTTCATCACAATACATTAAATATTTCACTTTCCTTATAACTTACATACATTTGGTTAGTTTTTTGACTATACTTGTCTTATTAAGACTTTACGATAGTCGCTGATTACCCTTAATCCTCGACTAATTTATTGATGGCTAAATAATCCACAGGGAATTAGTCATGTTACAGAAATTACCTGCAGTGAAGCAAGTCAACCGCTTTCGATTGCCCGTGCCCTTCACGGACAGACAGAAATAAATACAATACTTGAGATCAGTCTTAGATAACATACTACACCAGTAGACCAAATTCGCAGACCTCCACTAGCTGAAGAGGACACTTCACGGATAACAAGAAATAATCAATGCATTTCAAAACATAGAGTAAATTTGCCTTCCGCAGTCGTCAGGCAGAAAAGCCAGAATACATACATACATACAAATACAACAATACAAATATTTTACGCAACCGCAGTACTTTCAACGACGAACACTTGACAATAATTTTCCATACCTACATTTTACTTGTTATAATTATGTTATTAAATAATAATAAATGGGAATATACATTCATCTAATTATCATTTTCAAGTGTTATCATAATTTATTTACAGTTATGTAAACATAGGTATGATAAATACAGAATATCCGTAATGACATTAACATACATTTTAATAAGCTAATGATTCAAGATGATACAATGATACAAGGTGATACAATGATACAAGATGATACACGTACCTACCTCAAAAGTTAAAATAAAAAAGTTTACCTTTAATGAATGCCTCCAAACATCTCAAAACAATGGTTATTACAGTTTACAAAATACCATTGAAACCAACAAAAACATGAAGCAAAGACATATAAAAATGCTACTGACCTTGATAACTTGGCAGGCAGACCGGCCTGATGATGTGCGAATAATGGAGAGGTTCGTTGAGTAGCAGCAGAGCGATATCATTGGTGAGGTCCGTCAATGTGAATTTGTGGGCGATCATTTTGACGATGTACCGAGTTTCTGGACGATGGCCGTGGTCACAACGGTTGTGTTCCCCAAATGTAACGCGGAACATGAACCACATGAACCTAGGAGAAAAACTTAATTATTTGTGTGTCTGTGTGTGTGATAGTGAATGAAAATAGCTACGAAATATTTAGAGGTTGCCTCTGAAGAATTACTATTTTATCATTTATAGTTTTAGACTACCTATTAAATATATTTAAAGATTTAGATAACAAGAAACAAAACCAAAAAATGTAGAAAACTATTTTCTTGATGAATTATTAGCAAAGTACTGAATTTATTAATAATCATGATCAATGACCACGACAGGACATGATACATATCGACAATTTGCCACATAAAACCACGCCACATTCAAACAATGTAGATTACGACAAATAGATTACGACAAATAGATTACGACAAATAGATTACGACAAATAGATTGCGACAAATTTCAACAACGTTATTATAGATGTACCCTTTAATGCAATGAGCTGCTGTGACGACGTATCTATCGTTTATGACAGATGCACCACAGCCGAAGGCCTTGTGGTAGATGAGCCGAGCGATCCAGGGGAAGGCGTTCATGCTGGACCCGGTACCCCCGACCACTCGTAGCTCTTCGTTCCGCTCTCCACAGCCTACGTTATATCAATAAAAGAAATGTAATAAATGTATTCAGATATTAAACGATAGGAGTGTTTAATCGAATTTAATTATTATTTGTAATTAGAGGCTAATTTATGTATCAATGGTACGAATGAAATATCGATTTCCTTATCATTTTATCGATGTTATGAGTATTATTTTTCTCATCTCAACGCACTATAAAAATATATAAAAATTATTGTAAAATGCCGTAACTTTTTTGAGTGGGTATTTGAAGCTAAGGAGACAGTAATTAGCTTTCGAAAATGATATTACAGAGTACAAAAAATGCCTGCCTCCTGTGTCGAATGGTTGCATGCGCGACTGCCAATCGGGAAGTCCTGCGTTCAAACTACGGGTACTATTGGATTTTTCGAATTTAGAATTTCTAATAGTGACTCGGAGTCTGGTCTGTGTCCGGTGTATTAATAGCAATAGCCTCACCACCTATTCTATGGGATGTACTCGTAAACGTAACAGGTGAAACGTGGGAGTGTACTACTATACTCCTCTGCCTACCCCTTCGGGGATTACAGAAGTGGTGTTACAAAAAATCGTGTACATACAAAAGTTTACGTAGGCATTGTCAAGATTGGTAAAATAAAATCATGGTAATGATTTCTTTGTACATACGAATGACTTTAAACAGATAAATGTAAGCATTTTGGTCACGTTCCAAGCTATATGACCTTAGATCTCTCCGCTTTCCTGCTCGAGAATAATTACAAACTAAAGTAGAACATACAAAAATCTTAATTTTTATATTCATGTGGAAATATATTGTCATGCGGAAATATATTTTCATGTGGAAATATATTTTCACGTGGAAATATATTTTCATGTGGAAATATATTTTCATGTGGAAATATATTTTCATAGGGAAATTTATTTTCACGTGGAAATATATTTTTGTTATTAATTATATCTTTGTACATTATTATTATATTATTATATCATTTCTGCATACCCCGAGGGACCACTAACATAATACTGTCATAATTACAATATAATTCTGCCAATCCTCGATTGACCAGCGTTATTACTACGACCTCAACCCTTCTTATTATGAAAGATCTGTAGCCAATAGTGAAATTATGACAGGGTTAATGATGATAATGATGATGATGAATATGACTTAAGGCGTAGTTACCACATAGGTTGACGTAGAATTTTTTTTAAATAAGCCAATTTATATTCTGAACTTACTGCAGTCTCTACATGCTGGTAATCGGGACTCAGCAGGAGTATAGAAGAATGATCTTTCTGAATACAATGATGTATCCTGGAACTGACATCAAAGCATATATAAAAGATAACGGGAAAATGCTTTTTTTCTATTTAACTTGGCAAAAGCCACGCGGACCACCTAATGGTAAGTAGTCACGGTCGCAGACACATATGGAGGTGCTGAGGAGCAGCCAATGCTTTGCCGGATTTGAAAGAGATCTTTCCAACTTAAGAAAGCTAAATTAAAAAATTAAAGTAAAACTTCATTTCGATGCTATTTTTATTCCTGATTATTGTCACTTAACGATGTTTGTCATACGTTATAATATGATGTCTAAATAAAAAACCTCGGAAACTAAAATGTTTTAAATATTTAAAAAAAAAAATGTATACTTATGTACATAAAAATATACAGTGAACCTTTTACCGAAACGGCACTACGTGAGACTAGAATACAGAAGTGTTTTAAAACAACACAAAAAAGGATTACCGATATGCAAAGCACTTACCTCACTGTACGTGTCTCTGGCGCGGACGGCGACACAAAAGACGAAATAAATTAAATACCACATATTTTCGGGACACTTATTTCGTATCAACTAGCAAAGGCAACGTAAACTGATATAAAATTATCCTAACACTAAACAGATGCAAGTTCGAGTGGTGTGCCGTCAATATATTGATACACTAACTCATGTGTTCGTTCTCGACTCACTTTTGGACATTGGGCACCCTAAAATGTAACACCGCATTAGGAATGACAAAAAAACCACCACGCAACTCGTCAAACCCGTAAGCCACTGGTCGCCGAATGAAATCGAGGTCTCCAAAATCTCAGACTTAATGGTCTGTTAGAATTAGAAAGAACACTAAATATCCTTATTTAATTTCATACTAAATTAGATGACGACGTTTTAGGTGCCCGACGGAGGCTGTATTGGCATGTTTATTTGGCAATGAACTCTGAGAGCAACGAACCCTATTTTAATACTTAGCATGAATCATTATCACCATTTTGAATCTTAATACATCGTTTCAAAGCTAAGTATATTAGTACTAATATCGATAATAATATAAAACGTCTAATGTATGTATATGGTTCAATTAATACAGTTTTTATTATTTGCTTTTGAATAAATACATTTTAATGATATTTATACTTTTTATATCGAATAATCGTAATGAAATTCGATAGATCATTAGCATGTTTTAAGCCGTTATTGAGCTTTAATTATGTGTCTATTTCTTCGCTACATGAATTATTATATAATTGTAAAAAAAAAATTATTATAGAATTTGTAATATTATAATTTTATTCAATTATAGTGCTCGTTGGTATACTGGAAATGCAATTATTTGCATAAATATTAATAAAGAACAAGATCCTATTAATATTGGGTGGGGTTTTTAATATAAAAGGTTATTTATGATAAACAAGAAAACATTAAGAGAACCATAAGTTATTTCAGAGTCATTTATTATTAATGAAATTGACCATTATAAATAAACTTTGAATTAATTTAACTTAGCCGAGCAAAGTCGCGGACAGTCAGGAAAGGTCAAATCATAATGGTTTTTTAAGCAACGTGTTTTCCCATAAATAATAATGAAGTGAACGAATGACCAAATGAGTGAATGATAAATCATTGTACCGCAAAAAATATCAATTAGGTTATATCAATAAAACAAGATTTACGGCTTTTTATCTTTTGTATAATTACGTAGGTATTCACAATACAAAAAATTTTATTTAAATATGTTATACAAATATTGTAAAGCTTACTTATATATGGCATTAATACGTATGTTTATCGAACACAATAAATAATAACTTCGAAAATATATATTACCTTAATTTGAATATTTATATATTTTTGGTACACTTCAAAAGCATTTTGACATAAATTTCTTAGAATCAATTGTAGGTACTCTGAGGTACTAAGATCTGACGAAGTTACAATGTATTAATGCTAAGTTCAAAAAGATTAAAAAATTTGAGATCACATACATACCGACATTGAGAATAATGTATAAGAATTTGAGAGATTTGAGAATTGAGAATAATGTTCTCTGTCAATGAATATTTCTTTTAAGCTTGTATCAAAGAGACAAACGGGGACATTCAAATTATGCATGTACATATGTATTTAACGGAACAAATAATAATTAACTATGTCCTATGTTCACTTTACAATTTTCAATTATGATTATATTGGTTGGTCCAATGATTAGGGAACCTGGCGGCCACGATTTCCACCCAGGGCAAATATTAGTGAAGGTCACAAGTATTTGTTTTGCGTCTTACCATACCATAACACTGTCGCTGCCTACCGTGAAACCAGGTACCTGTCATGCCGTGAACATCACAAGATTTATATATAGGGTTTTCTATTAAGGGCGGGTCGACCAAAATTGGAATCAACTTCCAACTGCTCCAAAACCCAATTAGCGAACACACGACGCTGCC
>DWJK01003649.1:0-12876 GCA_018248815.1 Croniades pieria auraria
CCTCATTCAGGTACGGAACTAGTCGGGCCATTCCGAAAAACGTACGTGAGTTAAGCCGGTACACTTTTAATCATGTGTATAAATACTCATGAAACATTGAATAGTAAAATGAATATACTGTTTGAGCGAACCAACGGAATTCTCGAAGATAATCAAAATTGTATTTTAGAGTGCTACATAACTGAAACTATTCGGTAGATATGCTACGGTTATGTTTGCGGTTATTGGAAGTTTGGGAGACCACTACTGCTGAGTTGTGTTGATTTATTGAACTTAAAACAAAAATTTGGCGTTTGTGTACGGAAAACCATTATTGAAAACAGTATATACTGTCTACACGGTAAGGGACTCCGCGTGATGATGTATTTTTTGAAATAGACACCAAATACATAATATAATGTACGTATATATGTATGTGTACTGTCAATGTATTGCATGTCAGATACCTACATCTCGGACAGACGATTACTAAGCCTTACTAAGACTTTAAAACTTCAAATCGATGAGTGGCTCAATTTTATCTGCATTTTGCATTTCCTATAATCCGCCCTGCATCGTAAGACTCAGCTCTCAGCCTCCTTCAGGAGCGGAGGAGACGAGGCCTATTTAAGTCTGCATTTTGTGTTTCGTAGCAGCATTCATTTTGTATAACGAAAAGGCGTAGAGATTGGATTAAATTATTCATTTCTTTGATAGGGAGTTGAAATAGAAAGAGAGAGAGGAGAGAAGTAGCAGTAAATAGGCTGAACTGTGTGTAGTTACGTTAAATAATAATAGTAATAGTTCTAAATTCATGAAATTTGACTAATATTAGTGTATAAGACATTATGTAATAGTGTACTAACATTGTAATCCTCGAAGGGGTAGGCAGAGGAGTATACTACATTCCCACTTTTCACCAGATACGTTTACGTCCCACTATGGAATAAGGAATGAGCCTATTGTGTTACTCTGTGCAGAAATACAAACTCCGTACCACTACTAGGAATTTCTACTTAGAATAATCCAATAGTGCTTCACCTGGGGATTAAACCCAGACCCTCTCGACCACTAGTCCCGCTGCAACCACTCAAAAAAGAATATATAGATTCAGTAGTTCAATATTAAATATTTTAGTTTGTTGGGAACATTTCTTTTGTTTAAAAATACTTAGTCATAAATAAAACAACAAATTTCAGTAACTTAGTCATATAATTTTTATATTTCTAAAATTCTCGGTACAATGTACATTTTGGTTATTACATTTTAAATAAATCTAGAACAACATCGAGAAAATTGAGCTTGTTTATTTATTGAAAAATGAAAATGTTTATCTATTTATTTCTAATGCCAAGTTTGTTTTTGTAAAACCTTTTATATCTATTCTTAATTAAATAAATGTGGTACATTTTATTTTTATTTAAAAAAATGTAATTGTGTTGCGTAAATTTTTTTTAACGCGTATAAATAGTCAATTAATTAATCGTAATTGCTTATTTATTCGAATATAGATTAATGAAATAATTAATTGGAATGTTTTAAGCTATTCGTAGGTAAACTATACGAAAATTTCTGTATATAACTTTTTATTCATGAATAGTTATATTTAAGTCAATTTTGATGTCTAAAAACAAGCATAACTGCGTTAGTATGATATACTAATAGACATATATACAGTGTGCTCTAAAGTGATTTTGTTACAAAAATAAACTTGGCATAATTACTGCCAACGAATTGTGAACCTTATCATGTAAAAGATAATAATTAGACGCCAAAAGGTACTGAGAAGGATTTCTTTTTAATAATAATTATGATAACATACGTTTTCATACTTGTCTTGTAAGGTAAAAAGTTTAAGAGATATGGTCGACCCGCACTATCACGTTCGAGACAGTCGTTAATTTGAGTCAAATGGTAGTGATGTGAAACCCTTTTTTTTTGTTTTATAGAATTAGCAAAGGGATTTGCAAGTGAGCAGATGATAACTGTCCAATCAAGGCCTTAGGGACAGAATTAGCCACAGCATAACTATTCGAAGGTGTCAAAATGTTTAGTGATTTTAATTATTTTCATTCGATGCCCGTTTTAACGACCGTGTGACAGCAATCGCCCTTTAAGATAACCTCATTTTGTCGCACCATGAATTTTCCAATATGGCGCAAATCACACGGCACCCACATCATCTGTGGGAATTCAATAACATTCGATAAAATCGGTAAATAGCGGAGACATTTTGATTGGAAAGCGTAATGACGTCACATTTTACCAGCTCGTAAATATGTATCATGGAAGTGCTATCAAACTAAAATTTCCTTTCGGCGCTACCAATAAGATTCATATTCCGTTGCAGCTGTTGCAGTTGAGCTGTTTCATGTTGACAATAAGTCAATGGTACAATCGCGGACAGAAGAAAATTTATCTTTATTAAATAATTGATACTGGCAGTTGTTACCGATATGGTAGTGTTACCTCGTTTGCATTGTACTTCGCAATAAATCAGATCGTCGTTCCGTTACAGCAATAATTGTATAAATATTTTACGCTATTTTTTTCGATAGAACAGTAATTAGTAGATAAATTAAATTAAGCTGTAAGTAGTTTGATGAATGTTAACATAGTGATAAATTAGGACTCGTTTGTTCGTCACTTCGGTGTAAACTCACGGATGAATTATCTAATGTCCGTGTGATAATTGTCTTTGAATCGCGTTAGATTAACACACGACAAACACAATGACTCTATCTGTCTTTATTACCAAATATGACGATATGAAACGAGATCTTCATTTATGATGAGGCGACGTTTCCACTGTCGGAGAGCGGGAATAAAATCGTATAGATGTAAAGTCGGATAGTGAACTGTAGCCTTAACTAGTAATGCCTAACACTTTGGAACATGTCATATTTTATATATACAAAGTGATTTTCTAACAATTGACAACGAATGTTTTAGTATCGTATGTTTTAATACTGCTCCATTTACTGTAGTAACGTGAGGGATATGACGGAAGCGATCGCTGCGCTCGCCGACCTTAGCGTCACGTAAGGTCGCCCAGACGCGTTACAATCCATGAGGTCTATGTATAACGCCTCGATTTAAAAATGATTAAGATGCTCTTGCGTAAGTAATGCAATATTTATTCTAACTAAATGGTCGAGAATTGATTGCTATTTTTACTAACACCTATTCCATGAATAGGATATAACAAATGCATTTTGCTGTAGATATACTCGTATTTACATAGTTACTTTAAGCGATATCATATTGCTTCTTTATATATAATATGATTAATTTATATATCAGTATACGTATTTCATATTATAATTATGTATATATATATTTAGATTAATTTTTTTTGTCAATTTACATAATAGTCATAATAGTCGATAATCTAACGTGAGTTTTTACTACGTACGTAACTAAGAGTCGAATTTTTTATCTGTCGATAATTTTGCTAAGTTCTCCTAAGTTTTTATAATGATTAACAAGTATAGCTTTGATTTGAAAGAAATTAGTTGACTGGAAGATGAAAAATTCGACCGGCTGTCAAAATAATACATATATAAATATTTTTCTAACCGACAATATAATAAAACGGTTAAACAGTTTAGCGCGCGACTGTACGTCCAACATACCGCGTGCTGCGCACATTTGGCAGATTTCACGAATACTACTAAAGGTCTATACACACTATCCATCCCAACTGTTCCTTGCACGAAGCACGACTTCGTGTAACGCAATATCTTAAATCCTGTCTACTCTTTCTAATAGTAATAAAATTGTTATATTTCTATAGAATATGTCACTGTTTCTAAAAGGCAGTGACAAATCTGAAGCGGTTTTTATTTGCCTCTATCTCAACAGCACGAGACCACTACACGGACATGTTACATAGTATATCGTACTGCCCTGTTATAAAGAAATAAATGTACGGATCTTGGACAAATACATGTTAAAATGCCGTTTACGAAACATTTTCTGTAGAAGATACAAAAAGGGATATTTTAAATCGCTGGTTATACTAAATTACAGTCCATATACCATAGGACACACGGCAGGTCGTGCATCGTGCAATGGTGGAAACAGTTACCGACAGTGTGAAAAGGACCTATTTATTTATCTATACATACTTTTCGTGCAGAATATGGAATCTTACTTCACGGTAATAAGGTCTAAGCGTAGCGAGAACTGTGCTTTTATACATTCACGTATATATGTATATATATATATATATGTATTTATATATATGTATATATATGTATATATATATGTATATATATATATATATATATATATATTTGGTTCTAGTGTATAGTACAAAACACTTATGTCGAGATATTTTTACTACTTATATTTAAGTCAACTGCGATTATCATCGTTAATTTTAGTGATGCAAAAAAATAAGGAATTTTTTTTTTATTTCGTATTAATTAACATATTTTCACAGTTAACAAGTTTTGGATAACAAAAATGTATATATAATAAAATGATATCTGGTTTGTATAATTTAAATTTGGGACAGAAATGTACAAGTTTGCCATACGTTTCTGTTATTATCAATATTCCTAAGGACCATGTGTAAGGTCCGACATAGGTAAATATTTGACAACGTGCCACCCACGACTAGAGCTACACCGTGCTCACACCAATATATATATAAGCACTTACTAAGTGATGAATTTTATCTCGCAAACTCGTTTACACTCATATAATTATTTCATAGATTTTAAATTAAAATGATATAAATAAATAGAAGAAATCTTTCAGCTTTAAATTAACTTTCCTATGAATTTTTATTTGGTGGTCGAAGAAATGTATTCTATATATTAAATACAATTTTTCTTTTGTTGTAAGTATTTATTTAATACGCTTTTAATTTAAACCAAACATAAACGAAGAATAAAAATCCCCGTGTTGAAAAGTTAATTTGCATCATTTTAATTTAAATAATTTTAATTTTATATGTCGTTTAAGATTACTTAATCGCATGTTTGGTAAAATTATAAGCTGAATTAACCAGTTTACAAAAACGATAATCAGTCGATAAACAAAACACGAAATGAACATTTCCAATTCGAAAATTGGGCACAAACAATACAGCGATTATAGAAATAAGTAAACAAACCCGAAAAGTTTGAAGTTTCATTAAAAGTACAGTCGTGCGAACAATTAGCTTTATCGATTCACGTTTAATAAAGTTTCGTTTACTGTACGAGATTGTACTTTACAAGTCGTTTTGAAAAATTTACCTTAAATTCGCAATAAGCCATTTAAAAAGCTATACAAGAGGGCTAAAAAGGTAAAATCTCAGTGACGGTAAAGAAATCTAAATCCAAGCACAAACAATCAATCGTTATCGATATTCGATGACGTGAATAGATCGTTACGAAATCCATTAACGACCAATAACGTCAACAAGCGTCTCGACGCATACATAAAACCTACAGTTATCATATAGTTTGCATATAGTTTTTGCATTGCACTCGTTACACTAACCACTAGTTGAACAATTCCACCGTATAATCAGTTCAGTCATTGCACGTTTTGCAACACTGCTCCTTATAGCGTCGGAGCGCGCACATATTCATTGCGCGGACGTTGTCGCAGAAACGCGAGCTGTCTCTGCAGACTCCATCTGTTGGTGGAAACACACATTTAGATACACAAGAACAGTTTGAAAATGGAACAGATACTTTTTGTCATCGGTTCATTGATTTGAAAAGAGACATTTCTTTTCAAAATCAATTTTCATGCATCAAAATACTTCAGGTAACATCATCATTATCATGTCAGCCTTTACCGAGCCACTGCTGGACACAGGCCTTTCCCAAGGTGTGCCACAACACCCGATCCTCCGCAGATTTCATCCAGTCGCTTTCTTAAGGTCATCGGTCCAACGGGCCGGTAGACGACCCATAGCTCTAACATAACATATATTTATTTTTCATAACAATGGGTACTTTTATCACTGTTAGCTTAATACATTGTTTATATTTTAAAGTGTTCTCTAACGGTAAAAACGCTTTTGTCCAAAAGTGTAATGAGAAAACAGTTAATGATGGTGAATGAAGATACATATGTACATGATGAAGGACCGAAACTAGTCGCGCTATCGCGAAAACATACATGAGTTAAGCGGATACCCATATAGTTATGAATTAGCTCATAAAAATACACAACAAAATCTTTTAGCTTCATGAAGAAATCACATCATTCAATACTGGTTACATCATCTTTAGAAAATACAGACAATCTACCAACAACATTTTCTTGTAGCTAAAAATAGGCCGAAGCGGTTGCCTTTAATGCTATTAAGATCTTAAGACACACTCGTTGAAAGTTTTATATAATATTTAATATAAAATTTTCATATTTCAAAACGATTTACTGCTATTTTACTCCCACTAATCGAAGAATAAATAGAATATCGCGGGAACAACTTCTTTACATCGATAAATAAAGCTAAAAAATTCTTCAATAGTGCGCTGAATGGCTAATGGAGCTTTTGCCAATATTTCCTCTAGCGGGTCAACAGCCACTTAACACGATCTCATTAAATATTTCCCAATACATCGTTAATTGATTTAATACAATTCGTTAAACTCATCGCATTAAACACTTGATTGGAATGAAAAATTAGCAGCGCTGAAAATCACATTTTATTCATTTCCCGCCGTGAAAACTGTTTATTTTGAACCGGTAATGCGAAATGGCGTGCCATTATCGTAAATATTGTGTGATTACTTTTGATACTAAATACATATTGTCACGCATATTTCCCCTAGGGTTACGTAGAGATTAAGGGTTTCCCTCTGCTACGCTTTTGATAAATAGCTTTCGCCTCTTCTAAGTACATTCATTACTAGCATCAGAAGTCGCTCATGTGTATGATGGTGCGTATGATATTAACAATATATTTTATGCACGAAAAAGCAAACGTAAAAAATATAGAACCTGAAATATATATGACATTTCTGCGGATCGCTGATTGTGGACTCGAAGATAAACGACAATACATGTAGTCGTAGAGGGAATAATTACCTTCCTACCTTTGATCAGGCACGGCGCCACGTCGCAGCCCCGGGCCGCGCCGGGCCGGCGCAGGGCCGCGCAGGCGGCGGCGGCGCGCTCGCGGCGCGGCCTCGCGCCCGCCGCGCGCCACACGCAGCGCAGGATGCGGTGCTGGCGGCCGCCACTGCCGCACGGGCCTATGCACTGCGGATAGGACTAAACATGAAGGAGTACGCAGAGGAGTGTAGTATACACTCCCGCGTTTCACTGGTTACGTGTACGTCCCATGGAATAGGTGGTGAGCCTATTGTTGTATACCAGGCACACATCCATATTTCAAGCGAACAATTTCTATTAGAATATCTAAATTGGAAAAATCCAATAGTACCCGACCCGGGATTTGAACCCAGGACCTCTCGATCAACAGTCGCGTTTGCACCCAATCGACCAACGAGGCAGTCATCATTAAATATGTTACAAAAATTTAACATCATGAAATATCATAATATGTAATATTTTATCGGACCATAGCTAATAAGTATTGAGGAACTTCAAGCTGCTTTTGTAGAATTTCGAAATTCTAAAACACACTAAAATATATGTGGGCTTACTATTTAGTAGATGAGTGAACTAAATATATGTGGGCTTACTATTTAGTAGATGAGTGAACTAAATATGTACCAATAACTGTCTACGTACGTATAGCACACAGAAGAATGAAGGTTTTGAATTTTAAGCTTCTGAGGGTTGTAAGTCTTGTATTTTTAAAAATATTTCGTTTGTGGCCGAAACAAACATTACACTGTGCTTAATCACACACATAAATACACACACATACACAAACACACACACACATTAATTTATACCATCAATAAATATTAAGTAATGTCGTCCATTTGGTAAGTGCATTTGATGACATTTATAGAGACGTAAGTGCCAACATGAGCGATATAGAAAGGTTACCTTGCTCCATGGTCCGACAGACCAGATCGGCTTGCACGGCTGTTCTCGCCTCGATTTCTCCGGTTGTATGCTGAAAGCGCATGAGGACTCCGGCAGGACTGTGCCGTTGTTCGACACACAATCCACTCGACGGCGTGATATGGCTGTTGAATAGATTATATTATGTACGGATAGCATAAAAAGCGCAGATAAAATTAACACTCACTATTTGGAATGAGAAAAAACATTTTTTTTTTTTTCATTCAACCCGTTCATCATTCCACTATTGGAATATTAGTCTCCTCTTATATTGAGAGGGTTAAGGCCATAGTCTGCCCCGCTGGCCGAGTGCGGGTTGGCGGACGAGAAAAAAACATGAAAATTAAAAATAAAATAAAAAATTGAAAAAACATGAAAATTGCAAATAAACGGCTTTGTCTCTAAGTACAAAAATATACGTTGAAATTTAACTGAATAGTTTTATACTGTTTTCCCACCTTCAGGGATCAATTCCGTATATTGAAGATGATAAAAATTTCTACGACAACACCTTTCGCCCAGGCTAAAGTAATTAACCTTTATTAAATGTAATAAATTTCATATATTATAGGTTACCAGCTCCACTGGCCAGACACCTGACCGGAGACCAGGCGGATGTCCGCCATTCGGCGCAAGTGTCGCCGGGACACTCGCGTAACACCTGTGGTGGTGTCGTGCCTCTAGATAGACACGCGGTCGTTTCTACCGTCGTCGTCTGATTGTCTTTTACATGCTACAACAGAAAAACATCGAATCAATAGTGAAAATTAATTAATTCTGTTTTTCCAATACTTTCAAAAGAATGTATTATAGGACCCAAGGAAAAGAATGTTCATCAGGGAGAAGACGACGGAGTAACCCAGACACTCAGAGAATTTAAGAAGTAAATTTAATATTTTAAAACACCGTAATTATTTGGCAAATAGGTAAAGTACTATATGTTAATCACAATAAGGTATATATACAGATGTAAATATATAGAAATATACATGTTGGTATTGCCGAAAGTCCAAACGGCAAAAAGTGAAAAATGTTAAAACGAGCAAATCTGTTGGAATTAAAGAAATCTGTCAAAGGAGCAAGGAGAAATGCGATTCATTCGGAGCGGGATGGAATAGTGGATCTGAGGGATGGGAGCTAATTTGACTTCGTCACTATGATTTATATCCAATTTATTTCTTAAGCTAAGCTCCACCGTACTGAAAGTGAATTTTCTTTAGAAACGCAATTTTCGGATACAATCAATACAAGGCTTGCGAAACAACAACGATTGATTGGTAAGTTGTATTGATAGGGTACAGATGTCCTTTCAAAATGCAACATTTTCTTTGGATTGTCGATAATACCATGGTAAATTATTTAACAATAATAATAGAGTATTATTGGATACGAGTCAGATATGTACTGGTTAAATATTGAACAATAATTCGGATTAAATGAACACTAGGTACATATGGGTAACATCCGAAATAATGCAAGGAAAAATAATATCTCTAACAATAAACTGTTAAAAAGTAATTAATAGATAACCATACAAAACACGTGAATCGTATTATTAGCTGAATTATTAAGTGAATGGATTCTTTTTACCTGGCATGCTGCTCCCCTAATCTGATGTCCTATTTGACCACAAGGGGCACTGCATGGTGACCATTCCGTGGTCATCCAGTTGTATTCTTTGGCATCTTCTGCGATCACACTAGAGATAACAAAAATATAAGGTGATTTATATTTAATTCCAATATTTAAATTGACATGATGTTATTAAGCTGCTTATGTGTTGTTTTCACTCACATCTCGGTATTCTCAGTTGTGGAATCCACAATCTCACTCATGTCTTCCCTCAAATGTTCAACCCTTCCTTCTTCAATAGTGTTCCTATTATAATCTTCGTTAACAATTATAATATCTGAATCGTCGTCTTCGGGGAATACTATCTGTTTGTCTTGAAGGTTCACCACTCGTGTCTTTGTCGGAGTTCCGTAATTCTGGTACATTATTATGGAGTCGACCGTCCGTTGACCCCTCGAGTTCCCGACGGTCTGAAAGTTCCAAAACATCTGGACACATCAATTATAACTGTTCTTTGAAACGGGTTTAGTAACATGGATACGAAATAACGTGAATACAATTTAAGAAAAAACATAAAACATTTTGTGTAAAAATAAATGAATAGTTCGGTTTTCGTGAAATGTTCACCCTAAATGTATCAAAAGTTCCAAAGTCCACCAATGAAGGAAAAACATAAACAAACAACAACCAATCCAATGAGAATGCGAATAAACATCCTGAATCCTGAACTCCTTAAGAATGGAGAAATGAGAGTGATGACAGCAAATAATGAAGAAAATAAACTAAGCCTGCATTGGATGTGATAAGACTGCTGTTAAAGAAACAGAAAAAATAGATAGAAAAGAATTACCCATCGAAAAGTGATATCTACAAATTAACCAAGACAGTAAATGAAAACAACAAAACCAATAACTAAAACCCTGTTAAACCTGTCGTCCACAATTATTTTTGATAGCGATGCAAAACATTCTATGCATAATACGAATACATTTTCTATACATACGATAATATTTGACCATTTAATAAAGTAACTGTCATAACTTTTACTATCCCATTTTTTTTCATTTTAAATATTAAGCAGGAAATATTTTGTATAAGATATAGACTTATTCACCCCACGGTGAATTATGACATTCGAATGAATTAAAAAGACCTAAATGTGGTTATTCACCCAAGTTAAAAAACAGCAAAGTTGTTTGTAATTTAACCCTAATTTATTTCTCATTTAATCTTCCACATTTAAGCAGTAAAGTAGCAAATTTGGATAATAAATTGCAAAAGGCAAAAAAGTTCATGAAAGAATTCAATTGCAACATTTTGTCATGAGATTCGTAAGTTGCTATAGCGGACGACGCGTTAAGAACTAAAGACCCAGCATGCTCTATTCTGGTAACTCCTCACCTGAAGTTGCATTACAACGAAATGCAGGCACGGCAAGAGCCTGGAGGCGCCGCTGCGTTTTGGCGGAAGCATCTGAGACGATATAGCGCTCTCCTTTATTCCCAAGCCGCGTGCGAAGAGCAAACTTATTTTACATACATATATATTATAAATAAATATTATCTCGGAATAACTTCACACGCAGTTATTCGATCCCAAGCTCCACACAGTCAGTGCTATGGAAATCAATGAGAACGCTAATAAATTACATATATACCTTTTAAAATATATATTTTTGTAGATATTTTTACACCCACAAACAGCAAACAAACACACGTGATCATCACACATTTTTCCAAGGTGGAAACCGAACCCATTTCCTTTGGTCTCAGCAGTCAGAATGGCTGACCACCAGTTGCCCCAGGGCAAGAGGGACAATATTTTGGTAGTTAATTTTGAATTTGAGGAAGATAAGTCGTCATTGTGATTATGCTTAAGGTATAATATTCCGCAGAAGCTTCAATTTAAATTGCTAAATTATGTGCCTATAGGAAAAAATGTAAATTACTTGCGAATTTAAGATACAAAATCTCACTATAAAATAAACAAGACAAATGACCTAAGTAAACGATATTTGATTATAGACGGACAGAAAAATTAACAGAACTTGTCAACTTATTACTTAAATCAGTAATTTTAAGTTTAGTTATGTATTAGATCCAGCATTCTCATGAGCAAGCTGTACAATACGCAGAAAACAACTCGGCACTTGCGCGGAATGCGCTCGCTTCTTGCCAATCGACTCCGCCTACCAATTCCTACCGCTCTCGTCTTCGACGCGTCACTAGTAATCAGTAAGGACAGTATCCTTACTAACTATAGAAAAATAGTATCGATATTGATATCGAATATCGATATCGCGTGTATCACTATGGCTAAGATAGTATCTTAGCTATCGTTATATGCGCGTGGGAGATATTTTTATATACAACATCTAAAATTATGACAAATCTAAGCAACATAAATACTTTTTATACAGTACCTCGCCATTACGTCATGAAAGCAAGGTGCTTTGTTAACTTCAGCGAGTTATACAACGTTTCGACCAGATGACTCATCTCACTCGTCCCGGAAGCGAACCTTATTACAGTCGGTCGCACGTTATCGTTACATAGCGGTCGTTAAACTTTGTCGGGACTCTGTGGGGCGGTTAACAAACATTTGACTTAAGGGGTGGTTACTGACCCACATTACTACACGCTGAGATGGCGTCCTGTAGTGGAACACAAAATAGTTACAACATGAAGTGGATAAGATTTCGCAGAAATTTATTTCTATAAAATTTAAATGTTGGCATCCGAAATTTAAATTTGTTTGCATTAACTTTTTGAATATAGTAACACTAGGACGAACACACACATGTAGTAATGCTTTATAGGTACACACTACGCAGACAATAACACGGCTATCAATAAGGCATACAATTAGATTTTATGTTATCAATGACATTAATCACATGTACAATATCCTTAAAATCGTAGTTGATATATGATTTGATCCTCAAAGTCCGTTATGATACTGCGCCTTGCGGGATATATTTACTCGTACGTTAATCCTCCTCAGAACGTATATCGTGGCTATCGAAACATTATGTCCAGCGTGTACGCCAGTTTACGCGTTTCCAGTCTAAGGCGGTGTTATCATTGCAGCCCTTCCCGACAATTTACAACTATAACCATCTAAACGGGGCTTTATATTTTACGATTCGATTGTAAAAATATAATGTATGATATAAAATGCACTGGTATAAGGATGACAAATCCTACAATGAAGTATAAAAATAATAGTTTAAAAAAACTAAAAAAAACACGCTTTAATTGCTACCGAACTAAAAACTAAAAAATAATTATTAATGACAAAGCATTTAAAGATTGCAGCAGTAGAAGATCGAAC
>DWJK01003650.1:0-12875 GCA_018248815.1 Croniades pieria auraria
ATATACAGCAGTATGTATATATATATATATATATATATATATGACAGCAGTGATAGCTTAGCGGAAAATTGAGCCACTTACTCCGACAGTTCAAATTCCATCCCAAGTTTGAACCATGGTGAGTACCTACCTGACTTAGTTATATGCGTTCTTAGTATTAAAAGATCACATCGTGTAATTCTATTGGAAACATCATAATTAGAATTGCATCTGTCCCACATAATATTTTCCGAGCGTGTGAAGTCTGCAAACATGTACTTGGCCAGCATGGTAGACTGTGAACTTAGCCTTTTTGATTTGTGAGGAGACCCGCGCCCAAAAATGAAATTATGAAAAGGTTGATGATAATGATGATGATAATGATGATGATGCTAATGATGATGATAATTATGACGATAATGATCATGATAACGCTGATGATAATGATGATGATAATTATAATGATAACGATGATGACAAT
Source organism: Croniades pieria auraria (assembly GCA_018248815.1). Taxonomy (NCBI): domain Eukaryota; kingdom Metazoa; phylum Arthropoda; class Insecta; order Lepidoptera; family Hesperiidae; genus Croniades; species Croniades pieria. Next base: position 461 of record DWJK01003650.1, read on the forward strand.
GATGATGATAATGATGATGACAATGATGATAATGATGATGACGGTAATGATGATGATAATGATGACGATAATGATGATGATAATGATAATATTAATGATTATGATAATGATGATGATGATTATGATGATGATGATAATGATAATGATGATGTTGATGATGATGATGATAATGGTCATATCGCAAATAAATATTGATGTTAATTTTTACGTGACATTAAGACTGTCATGTTAAACATATCTTGATATGAATTAATTTTTATCTGACATTGAGGCTATAAGCACCGCAATCCTTAACGCGATATTTAGCGTTTCAACAGTAAATGGAACTCGCGAGCGGCGTACATTGTAAATTCTCGAAGCAAATATGCCTCGAGGAACGGTCTGGGTTCTCCGTTAAATCTACGTTCCTATAGACGCTTAAATGTAACCACATTTTGTTGTTATTTGTTAACGACGCCTGGGTTCTTCAGCTAATAATAGAGTCGGCCGTTTGACGCTGCAGGCGGTGAGACTTATGGGTTGTGCACGTATGTACTTAGGCGGCTACTAAGCAGTTTTCCATTTAATAGCATTTGCTTACCAACAAATTTTCCTACTTAAACAATGTTTTCACCGATGACGTCGCACAATCAAGAAACTTAGTTCCAGTTGTTTTTCTTTGCCTAGGAATTTTTATTATCCAACGTATTCACTTGTGTTTTTGATTTAAAATATTTTAAATACTATCAAAAATATTGAACAAATTTTGATGATATTTAAAATTTAGTTGCATCGATATCTGAAAAATGAACACAGGTAATTTTTCCGAAGCAAAATTTTTTACCTCGGAATACTTTGCTTTAATGAAAAAGTGCTATCGTCTCGCCAACGATGTTGTTGAGGAAAGTCTCTTTAAAAAGTTGTTAAAGAGCTATAAAATTACTCACAAGTGTGGAGTTATTTTAATTAAGTGCAAAATAATTAAGTTGTAAAAAATTTTACTTGCACTCAACGAAGCGAGCGTCTAAGCTTTAGTAAATAGGTATATACAATACAACATATTATAATGCGAACGATTCCGTATTATACAGTACAGTACAGTACAATACAATACAATAGAATGCAATATTTCTTTATTGTACACCAAACAGTAAAATGGAGACGTTACAAGAGTATAGAAACGAAAGAAATATACAAAAGCCTGTCTTATCGCTAACAAGTGATCTCTACCAGGCAGCCTTTGGGTAGTAGTCAATAATAGAAATAAGCGGATACAGGGGAGAGGTGTACGAATATTAACACAAAATATATGATATGTGAGTAAAAATATTATATAGTTTAAAAAGTATGATATTAAATACTATAAATTAATATACTCATTGAATATGTATGTGTATGAAACGTACATACATATATAGTGTGTTTTATTAATTCACAACAAAATTATTTAAAACGTAACATTATGCCTATAATCTCCGAAGGGGAAGGCAGAGGAGTGTAGTACACTCCCACATTTCGCCAGTTACGTTCAAGTCCCATGGAATAGGTGGTGAGCTGATTGTCATACACCGGGCACAATTCCAGGGTCCGAGTCACTACTAGAAATTCTAAATTAGAAAAATCCGATAGCACCCGACCCGGGATTTGAACCCAGCCAGTCGCCAGTCGCGCTTGCAACCACTCGACCAACGAGGCAGTCAACATTACATTCCGGTAATAAATTCCGGTATCAAATGTTAATTAATAGTCTCTCAAAATCATTTGAGAGACTATTAATTCACATGTATTAATAAATACTAAATAACAATGATAAAATCTTTATTACCGGAATATTACTTCGAGTTACATAAAGCGAAATATAGATGGCGCTGATAATATAAATATTATTGTGCAAGTTTTATGACATTTACATAGATTATTGTACCATACTCGTTCTATAAAACAAAAGATAGATCCAGGGGATTCATGCTTTCCCTATCTTGACTAAATATTTAGGTCAGATACTAGCAGACGTATTGGGAAGTGAAGTCTCCGAAACGAGTATGCGTGTGTGAAAAGAGTAATTAAAGACAAAGATTTAGGTCTGTGTGAGAAAGATATTTAGCGATAGGTATTCTTGCATTTTCCTGTAATGGACCTGAAGCGAGGATATAATGAAAAAATGTCATGAAAGCGCACAAAATGAGCCTACCGTATTTATGGTTGAATTGGCTTCGACTAAAATCACGGCGTTTTAGTTAAAGCCTGATCAATAAAAAACCTGTCACGTTCGTGAGCGAGCGGTAATGGACGATTTCCATCAGGGTTATTTTAGGCTTAAATATATTTTGCAAAAATATTTTTTATACAGTAAAATGATATATTGTTACTAAATGTAACTTATATGACACATATAACCCAGGACTCTTTAAAACAAGGGTAAATAGGCTCTTTCTAGGCGTATGTGTTCCATCTCAGGACGAATCTGCGCTTTCCACTAGGCGAGATAGCGGCCAAATGCTAACATATCAGATAAAAAAATTACCGAATAACTTCCTGATCAGAGTAAGTGGGTACGTACTCGTATGATAGAATTGCAGGAGGCAGACCTAGGCATACGCACTTCGATCAAATAGGAGACGTCCTAAAAGAAAACTAGGTCAAGAGGTCCTTTAATTACGAGCAGGTTTGATGACTTTAAGTAATGTAGAGGAGACGAAAAGAGTTTACTAGGACTGTCTTTGCTTAGCACTACGGAAAGAGTGCTGCCAATACATGCCAAGTAAGATCTGGATATTCACAGAAAATGATAGTATTAAACGAGATCGATTGTATGTCTTTGTTACAGAAAAGAAACAAACAATTTTAGCTAGAAGAATAAAAATATTATCATCATAGCGGTACTTCAATCAATGGATATGGATTAGAAACGTGGATATGTCAGTAATCTCGTTAGCGAGTAGCCAGGATGATTCATCAGGATTCGAAGTCGCTTCACAAAGGAGCACATTCGGAGGACGTCAACAGAACAATCGGTTGGAATACGAAATGTAATACCAGTAATGCTAGAGGTACCCGGCGCCGCTTGACAGCGTGCAACTGCGGTGCAAACTTTTAACCTCATTCCCATTCCGGTTTGTGAGGTTCATCTCATATATTGCGATTTGATTTGACTGGCCTAATGGTCCAGTTATTGGTGGACCTAAATTTTGTGCATGGTGTGTGGGTTCGATTCCCTCCCAAAATAAATATTTGTGCGACGAGTACAGGTATTTGTATGTATGTGAATTAAAATTACAATCGGTGAATTAAAAATATCTATGTGAGTATAGATTTATATGTATATATGTAATTTATCAGCCATCTGGTTTCCATAGCACCAGCTCTCTAGACGCTTAGTTTGGGATCAGATTGTCGTGTGTGATGTCCCAAGCTATTGTTATCATTAGAGTGTATAATTGGTGTTTTACGCTCTATTAGCAATCTATTGATCTGTCCTATTAATTATGATTAGTAATTATAACAATATCTTGGACTTCTAAATATCCAGATCCTAAGGTAGGCAAAGCGAATATTATGATAACCAGACGGCTGATAAACTACATAAATACTTTTAATGACGAATGAGGCATTACACACACTCTTAAGCCTCTTGGGTTAAAAAATATTTATGAGAATAAATTAATGGTTTCACAATTGTTTTCCATTATACTTTTCTTTGCCAGACTCTGCAAATACTTTGTCAGACTGACATTAACTATAATAATTACTATTATTAAAGATACTTTCGTATTATACTTTACTGTTTTGCAGAATGGTCGGATGTAATGCCTATTGGTATTCTCTACCAGTCATAAGTCATTAGTGTGAAACATAAAAATAAAAAATGTGAAATAAATAAACTTTTTATTACAGCGTGGCATATTATTAAAATTCACGTATTTTGTAAATAAATAAATATATTACACATTATTCCATTACACGTTATTCCATTAGGAAGTGAATATTAACATCATTTCTTTATCATATTATCATTATTATCATCAGACATCATTATTAAAAATATCTTTATTAAATGTCGTATATCTATCTATACATCGTAATCAAAAACCACTAAAAAACAATTAGAAACAGATTTTAAACTTAATTATCCGGGTATTTTACAAATGAAAATATAATTTTCATTACTTCATAACTGTTATAACTGTACTGATAACGGTTACGTTCAGCCCGCTCGCTAACATCGCAGCGACAGTTGCGTGGAATAGTTGAAAATTCTAGAACAATTTGCGCGTTAATAATTAACGTCGGAACGAAGCGCGCTCCTTAAGTTATTAATCCTTAATGATGCGGTTTTCGGCGTTCGTTGTTTAAATTTATTTCTCCTCTCTATGTAAATTTTGCAGCGGTGAAATCGTGAGACATTACCGTATTTTACGTTGACATGAAGTAAATGAGGTTGAACCTAGCCGAGCCGCGGGTAGACTGTTAAATAGGGCGCTTTTAGACCGTTTTACAGTTCGGTTTGGACGTCGCGTTTAAACATCGGCTATTATCCGTGGGTTAGGACTTGTGTATAGTAATAATTACATATGTAGAATACTCCGAAACCAGCGTGCGTATGCCAAAAGACTTATGAATGTAGAAGCTTGAGGTCTGTAAGGATAGAGATACTTGGCAGTTCATCATCATCATCATTACGTCAGCCTTTTTAATTCCACTGCTGGACATAGGCCTTTCACAAGGTGTGCCAAAACACTCTATCCTCCGCAGATCTCATCCAGCCTCTACCAGTCGCTGTCAGCCGCCAGCCGCATCCACGAGGTCTTGTATTTTTCTGGTAGGCGAAAGCATGTATTAGTCACGTATAGGTCAAGCTCAGCACACAAGATAAGAAGCTCCAGCCCATTTGAGTTGCAGTTACTAACACCATGGCGACCGAGAACGCCACGCCATGTTGCATGATCTCTACCAACACGAGCATTAAAGTCACCCAGCAAGATTATTTTATCTTGATGAAATGATTATTTTATCTTATTTTATCTTAACAAGAATGGTGCGCAGGTCACGATAAAACTTGACCTTGTCGTCATCACTAGCTGTTAGGTTGGGCGCGTAGATATATACTTCACATAAGTTCCCGCTATCTCTGAGGTGTGTCTCGCTCAAGGCGGCAATATTGATAATATACCGCTATAGTTCTCTTGCTATGATTGCAGTTTTCCGTTCAGGACATAGGTTTGAGTCATTGTTTAAGAATGTTCGCACATTCCAAGATCCAAGTATTAGGTTTTTCTTTAATTGTTTCTTATGCCTCTTTTGACAGCATTAAGTAGGTGATCTGATGACCGCGGTTGGCCACCCGATACACAGGAGAGACGAACTATGTTCAGGCCACCTTTTCTAGGCCCCCCCCCCCCCTGAGTGGGGAAAGCAGAGCGATCCTAAATAGGGCTGCTTTGTCACCAGCCGTGCTGCCGAACCTGTCCTCCTGTCCTCGTACAGACAGTGTCCGCCTCCTGAACCGGAGAAGACTTTCGTGTGCTGATCGGGGGGTCGCCAATAAAGGGTAACTGTAGTCACAAGATACCACAGTTCCCTCCGCTAGGTTTAGCTCACGAGTCGACGTGGTTTGCCGGGGTGTGGCCGCTGCGCACACTACAGCTTCTTGGAGCCACTAGTGTTTATAGGGAGTTTGCAGACTAGAACGTAACAACTACCCGCTAATGTGAGTCGACCGGCTGTTCCGCAAAGGTGCTACTGCTAAACTTCCCCATTGGACCCCAAGACTCGCTTTAACTAAGACAATATAAAGTAATGATTTTAAAACTAAGTAGATTTGTCGGTTAAGTAAAGTTCGGATGACGCTATAAAAACGAAAAGATTCAATTAGGGCGCGTCCCTAAGACTACTATTTTACACGCGCTAAAGTAAAAAGACCTTTACTTTTTCAGTATCATTAAAAGAAATATCAAATATGCTAAAAGTTTTGGTGGATTTTTTTAGTCATTAATAATGTCAGATACTTTTGTGTAATGTCACTGTATAATTATTATTGTACCATTAAATCAGGTTCCTTATGGGGTACGTAGAGAATGTTCCATTGCGCGTGTGGGATGTAGGCGGGTATAACATTGAAACTCTCTTGCGGCGAATATGTTTATTGATAATATGCACTGACTATCGACATACCGTACGAGCGATCGTCTACTACTGCCTAGAATTTATAACAACACGTACATTTATTGTGCAGACGGCACACACACTCACTCACTCACGCACGCACGCACGCACGACGCACGAACGCACACACACACACACACCCGCGCGCACACACACACCCGCACACGCACACAAACACACACACACCCGCACACACACACACCCGCACACATACACACCCGCACACACACACACCCGCACACACACACACCCGCACCCGTACACACACACATATATATATATATATAACATTTTGATAATAACGATATCACGCATCTATAAGCCGGAAAAAGACATCTTGAGAGCTGTCGCGGCATTTTTTATGCAATGTATATAGCAATATGTTACTTATGAGGTTTTAAAATTTAGATTTCGAACGTAACTTAAATTTACTTTTCTACCGAAAAACAAAAGAACATATCGACAATACTTAGGTAACTTACACGCTAATTTACTTTTTCGCTGAAGCCATTATTATAAGTAAATCTTTTTACTACGCCATAGCATACCCAATAAAAGTGCACCAAACATGAATCTGATTGAAATAGTACTACCGTCACTTTTAACAATTTTCATCAGAAGACTTTAAATTCGTAATTCATTAGTATTATTTCATTTTACCATTTCATAGCCAAAACAAAGAAAATAACAATATTTACCTGATCGCACAGCAACCAAATGTGTAGTGTTCTCTTCATAATCTTGTGTTATATTTGCCCCTAAACTTTTCGCGACTAAATAAGCTCTGGACGTTTCCAGTCTCTGATGGGTAGGCACTAAACCGCTAAATACTAAACTAGTACCCGCTAAAACTTCACTCTTTACTCCAGGAATTACACATTTTAAATCTGGTACTTGTTTCTTGCCCATGTTATCGTATAAATCATAGAAATGTCTGAAAAGTAAGATTGCAGTCTTAATTAGAAATTTGCTGATGTCTTTGCTATGGTGAGATAAATATAGGAAAACATTATGTCACCTATTGAAGTACAATTAGATAAAATAAATAAATGAATAAAATTACTCCACTAATGTTTTTTTCATTGGAAAAATTCAAATTTTGGTAAACACACATAATTAATTCAAAATAACTAGATTTCAAACATTATATATTTTATCAATTCTTTCTTATATTCACTATACCATAGGTTTCATATTTGAAATCACAATACATGGAGTAAGCATAAGTCAAAGTTCTTGTATTTGACATTGTTATAGGTCTTAAATGATCTTTAAATTTAAATAAAATTGGACAACTTTAGTTCTTGAATTAATATTTCCATGGCTTAAGATACATCATCATCAAGATCATAAGCTAACTGTGGCTACTAGTGAAGCCTTAAAGACTTGTAAATTGTCAGAAATTTGTCTAAGTACTCAATAAGAAATTTATTTCTTGCCTAAGTAACACACATCAAGTGCCATCAATATTTCTATGCAAATAAAAATACATTTTTGCACTGTTTATGTAAAACGAAACAATAAACTCACTTGTGTATTCTATTAAGAATGTCATCTAAGTATATTAGATAGTCATCAGAATCCTCGACTTCAATCTGTCCATCTGAATTTTCCACCCATTGAGGTTCAGGAGTTTCCGGAGGCTTGCCATCTAAGCCGTCCTCTTCAATTTTATCATCCACTATGTCTGGCTTGAGAACTACCTTATCTTTCGTTATTTTACCATTGTCACCTTCATTGGGTTTGCTGTCTTTTAGTTCTTTTGCATCATTTAGCTTCTTTTCTGGTTCTGGATCTAAGGTTGGCATTTGATTATTTACAGGAATTTGTGACCCATTTTTAACATTCAATAATTTCGCCTTTTCATCTGCTGGAGTAAACAAACATAATAATAAATAAGCTGTTCATAAACTGGTTAAGAAAATGTTGTCCTCGTATCTGTCTTTCTTTAAATACTCAAACAAAGAAAGTCTTCAGAAGGACACTATGTTCTTTGGATTGTAAGTGAAGTCACAATAACTCTTATGATTGCAACCTGTATTGCAATCCATGATTGGGCCTGGCCTAAGACTCAATTTAAAAATTTCAGTGTTTTAGAATATGTCCAACTGGCTAGTGGGCACAGTAAGTTTCCTAGGTGAAATAATTTAAACATAACACCAGACCCATTTACTAAAGATTCTGTAAAGATAACTTACACAGTGGGGCAGGGGCGTTTATGTCCCCTGTTGATTGAAAGAATGAGTATGGTCTCACTTGAATAAGGTTGGCAGCATGCCGCCATACATCTTCCCGATCATCTATTATGCATACCATATTATCTCCACATGGAAACAAAGCTCTGCAAATTAAATTTATTCCTATTTAACAACTTAGTATTCAGTGAAAAACATAAAGAAAACTATACATAAGGAATTATGTAGACATTGCTTATAACTTAGAGAATTCTTTCAGAAGCGCTAGGAATGGAATGTGAATTATCTCAAAAGATCAAGTTGAGTGTGTACTTTGAAATAAAAATTTAATTCGAAGGTTATATTTCACAACCTAATCTTCTATTGATTGCCTCTGTTGCAAATTGTTTATCTGTAATTTCTTTTGTTACGATATAAATATATGTAACAGGAAATATTGTTAAAATTTGTTCACTGTACATAATACAATTTGTATTGTTGAATTTGCATATAATGCAATAATACTTAGCATTAAATTAGTATAAAAATCTTATAGATAATTGTGATACAAATAAAGCCTCACTTCAAATTTGCTGACTTTGTCCTCGCATCAAAACATTCATCCCTTGACAATATTCTGTGAGAGAAAAACTTTTTCTCTGGATCCAACAGTTCTGTTACTGCATGAGCGTACTGTCTTGCTCCAAATGTACAAACATGCAATTCATAATTTTTAGACGCGGATTCCAAAAACTCCTGTGTCCTTGGTCTTAGTCTGGTGTGACACCATCTCCCTGTGTTGCCAGGACCTCGAAGAAAAAAATGTAATACTCCCTAAAAATAATAATAAAAAATCATTTTATTTCTGTAATAAGTATTAGAATGTATATAAATCCTGGAATAAAAATTCTAGTGAACCTGTTTAACAAATGTAATAACTATTTTGCTCACATCTATTATGCAAATACGTCAAGTCAGAGATATAACTACTCCCAGATATTCTAACACCACAAATATGTGATCTGTGCTAATACTGAGCATGAAGTGTTGTAGTGAAAGAAAAACGCCATAATTCAGAGTTTATTCATGATTTTCTACCTTTAAATTGGGTGGTATGTCGTCATTGGTTGTGTGCACTAATGTTTGGTCCAGGTCAACAAGTAATACCAACTTCCTAGTTTTTAAAAGACGATCAGCATCCTCTTTACCAAGTTTTTGTGCTAACTCCTCAGAAACCTGTAAAATGTTTCAAACACATAATTAATTAGCATTTGAATCTAATCAATTGGATGTATTTACTGGGTATAAACATACTTAAGTAGATTATTATGTAGTTATGTTATATTTTTCATTCAACAGTGGAATGATAAAAGCGGTAAGGATAAAGTTGTAATGACATGTATAGTTAAATAAATATATACCTACCTTTAGTTCAGGTACAGAGTGTATCATTGGGACAACAGCCATATCTCGATTCGGAGCTTCGTCTATGCGAAGGTCGGCTCCACATTCTGCGCACATTTCTTTCATCACGGTAGGGTGCCGACATTCTTCTATGTCTGCGACACATCCTCTGAAAATTAACACAAAACTACACAAAAGATTCTAAAAAAATTCATACTGCAAAACTGATGTTTCAATTGGATAAATTACTTCCAAAACTATTTAATTGAAACTGGCGGAAAGAAATAACTTTAGCTTACATTTATCGGACTTTTATTGTAGTACTTAATAAATAAAAAAACAGTTAATTCTAGACTATTTTAGTTACATATTGACAAAAACAGCAACGTAAACAATGCATGTTTGGTTATGGTTATGGAGCAATGTGGAAGAGTTCCATGGTATTAAAAACAGAAAACAAACAAATAATATTACAGTCTTTCATATGATATATAATGTTATTTCCAATCCAATAATAATACATAATTTTATCGTTGTTTTCCCGCGCAATGTGACCTTAAGCATTGACAACTAATAACACTATGTGTATAGGGAGAAATACAATTGAATGAGAAAATAATATTTTAATAATGAATACATGAACACACGGTTAATAAAGTGAATTTGAACCACAAGTAAAAATAATGAAACCATTTATGACTAATGACGTCACTTACCCAGGCTCTGCGATGTCTCCTTCTTTCACCTTGATGGATGAGATAGTACCAGCTCGTACAGCCTTAAATTTCTTTAATTCATTGTCGTTACCTGATAAATCACTGTACAAAAATAGTATTTGACCTTGGGACACAAAAGCACCTTGTTTTACTTTCCACTTAACCACTTTTAAAGGCTTTTCTGATGGAACAGAAATAGGCATAGTTTTGGCGGCCATCTTGAACGGATATTGCGCGTTACTTTTGGAAAACTGGCTCTTATTGGTCGTTATGTTGCATTTTTGGCGGTTAGCTAATAACTACCAATCAAAACGGAGATCCAAGAAATCGATAGATATTTTAAGCATGACTTTCCTCAGTCGCATTCTTGTCGTACGATAAATTTTAAAACAAAATGTATTTTATAAAATAGGTGTTTAACTGTTATATACAGTATTTTATTTTTTCGTTACTTTTCGGTTCTAGATTAAGATATCGATTGTTAATAATTTTATTAAGTTCAATTTGAATACCGTACTTGAAAATAATATTATGTCCAAAACCTTAGATTCAACGTTCTGAGCAAGATATTAAAAAATGTCTGATAACTACGATTCTGTCTGAAGGTGTAACGAGTTTGCTGTTTAGTTTTATTTTTGTTTTGTTACGAATTTTATTGGATTTAAGTTTTTGACTATGACGGATGAAAATATAACTGTGAGTGATAATTCAGACTTGGAAGACGGAAGCACTCCTGAACTACGTGGACATTTAAGTAAATGGACAAACTATATTCATGGTTGGCAGGATAGATTTATTGTTTTGAAAGATTCTACTTTATCGTATTATAAAAGCGAATTAGAGAGCAATCTAGGTTGCAGAGGTGCTTTATGTCTAAAAAAAGCCAAAGTCAAGGTGAGTTCATCATTACTTGTCGTCGCCTCTTCTCGTCATCTTTGTAAAAAATTAATTTGTCCTTGTAGAGTCGGTCGATCTTCCTTATATTTTTAATTTAAGTGCAATAGACGAACGATTACATTTTATTGCCTTGTTGAGCCTCCGTTATTGCTACATAAGAATTATATACTATTCCTATGATGTTTATCAATAATGATATGCTTGTGTTTATCATTTTTAAATGTGTAATATTCAAACCTATTCTACTACGGTTTGTTTAAATACTAAGTTTAAGCCGACGGCTTCGTATGGGAGTTCTTTATTTGACTCCGCAAATAGTAATACTGTAATACAATAAGGATAGTATAGTGTAGTAGTCAAAAAAGTAAATAATACAATTAAGACATTAAACGTCTATTAATGTGATATCCAGCAAACAGACAAATTTGAATCATTATATAGACAGGAGGTCCAACTACCAGAACGTCAGACCTGTATTTTTCTCAAGGGGTGGGCAAAAAATTGTCCTATATTTCACTAGTTATGCTAGACATCCCATAGAATAAGAAGTATGCCTATTAACATGTAACCAAACCCAATAATAAGGTCCAATTATAACAATATTATTTTTGCTATCACATTGACTTTTATACATACTTTGTGAAAGACAATGGAAATATTGCAGGTCAAAGCTTTTATTGATTTATAGAAAGAAAGTAATATGTAATAAGTAGGTTTAATATATAAAATGTGCTGACTACCCTTTATTTTACTTGGTGTGATACTATATATAAAATACCATATGGTATTCATATTATAAGGTGTTTGCCATTTATTCTCTTTTTATCTCAATTCTTATCTATATATGCATATCGAATAAAAATGTTATAGGGCTAGTTTGACCTAAATAAATAATACCGTTTTTATCTGATTTTGTAGCTGACTATATGGTGCTTCAATTTTATGTTTAGATGAAGTGTTATGGTTAGATGGAGATATTTAATAGGAAGTATATCAATTAATTCTTCTTCTTCTTCTTCTTCTTCTTCTTAGCGTGTCGATGACAAACACGTTCTATAACAAGTCCCTAAATGCTCTTAGCCC